>UZAE01000299.1:0-26931 GCA_900617975.1 Rodentolepis nana | reverse complement strand
ATCTAATGTCCTAATAGTATCGTCAGGAGTTAGTGTCTTTGTTTTCTTAAAATTGCATGGCTTATAATCAGTTTTTTATATTAAAGGGAACAGTATATACATGGATATAGGATAGAACTATCAGATAATATTTAGCAAATTCCAACAGCTTGGGGTTGATCTAGATATGCATTTCTGATTTTCGATTGATCTTCATCTTAATGAAATTCGTTGAATTAAAACACATGCAATCCTGCTATATATATATATATAGCTATATATATATATATGATACACGTATTAGTAAGGTTTGTCGCACTAGATCAATAAACAATAATGATAGATAAGAAATTGGTTCAATTAGTCTTGGAATGCTTCTTTTGATTGTCTTTTATACATATCCATCTAAGATGAAATATATTTTTTGATATCTTCTTAAAATTAGCCGAATATTTCAGATTTCAAAATTATTATTTACACTTCAATTGCACTTTAATATAACACTACCTATTGGCCGAATAATAATAAATCTCAATATTATTATTTCATGTCTGATTTTTGACTGATTCCCATCTTAAGGGGTTATTCTGGTCTAGAAAAAAATTGAAATTTCTTTTCTTGCATATTTTCATAGTTTAACTATTCAAAATATTTCTACAAGAGGATTTTTCAAAATTAAAATTAGTTTCGGAGATATAAGTATTTTGGTGAGCCGACATCCAAATCGGTTGGCCTTTAACTAATTTAACAAGACAAAATAGGTTCTCCGACTGCCTGAATCTATATTTCTCAGTAAGAACATTGTTCAATTATTTCTATCTATTTTTCTATATTTTGTATACATATTATATATTTCACGGAAATTTATTTACGGGAAAGAAAAACACCCGTTTTACGAGTTCATCAGCAGCAAAATTGAGGAAATCAGATGATGAAGAAGTAATTATGGATAGTAATTACGGTAACCGTGTTTGAAGTTTTTCACTTTCTTTTCTCAAACTTCTTCGTTTGTTTCGTGTGCTCCATATAGTATCGAGATTAGATTTTCAAGAACGGCACAACTCGGACTTGGGTCCAAAATTGCATTGAAATGCAGTTGCAATAGTCTACGCTACATTTCAACATGTCTCTTCGTTGACAAGTCCTTCGAAGTTTATCATCAGAACCACCATCAACCACCATCCTGACAAACTCTGCAACTATATCACAAATATTATGATCAGGTGTGCAAAGAAATGTATCGCCAGTGGAAATTCAGAACCCTATGGATTTGTATATGTCCCTTTAACATGAATGTATCAAATCGATTCATATGATCAAAATTATTTTGAAAAAAATTATGACTTAATTTTGCGTTCTAAAAAGTTTGAAAATCCAACACCCATTTGCAACCAATATATTTATAGCCCATATTCAATCGGTATGGAAACCGGCCTATCATTTGACACATATTTTATTTACTGAAAATACTGTGTTCTCTTGTTTTTTCCTACTACAACTCAAATGTCATTTATTTTTCGTAACATACAACAAATATCCATATGTGATTAATATCATTTCCATGAATTTAAAACAATGCGATATATGGCGATGCATGGCATGGAACGTGCATATATAATCAGTTAAAACTAGCTCGCAACTCCTTAGTTAAAAAACGAAATATTTGAATAATAAATTAAGGCAATTAAATGCACCCAAATGCCAAATACTTGCGAGTTATGAATATAAGTACAGAGGATATATTGAGGAAAGTATTGTGAGAACCTTGGTACATTCGCTTGTAACGATCAATGCACTATGGCAATAAAGTTTGAGAATATTTAAAACATTTCTTAGGAGGCATTGAAATTGTGCGTAAATTTAATTTTTTTGGATTGGAATGGATTCTTCTGTTTTGTCAGAGTAGGTCTGGAATTTGGAGAACATTCCCTGTCTGTCTGAAGTTAAATTAATGCATTTTCAGTAATCTTATCTTTTACTGGTTAGCCAAGCTTGTGTACAAAAACACTCGATTTCGAAATGCTTATAAACAAAAATGCGCGTTTGCCAAAGAACCTCCTTCTCAAATAAAGATACGTGCAACCATGAAGAATTTCTATTTATGTACTTAATGATCGATTTAAATTTCAGTAATTCGTCTCTGACGCACTTGATATAATAAATAATGATGAGGGAAGGGGGAATATAGCAGAATTTGCAGCCCCACCGCCATGAATACTTAATTTGAGAAAAGGTCAAGGCTAACACATTCTGTGGCATAGTGAAATTTGGTAACATAAAGCATTGAACTTACTTAAACAAGTTTAAACATGTTTCTTCTATGTTACATAAGTCCTTTTACGATAAACAATTCAAAGATCTCAAATTATATTTTAAACAAGTGCGCAGGCACAATTTCTAATATGAAAGGAGAAAGATTAACATGTGATTAATTGTGTGCAGATATCTTGGCAAAAGGTAGTAAATCTTGTTTTTTTAATCTTGTTGATAACAAATGTTAATTTTGCAATAGATGGTACAGAACTACCAGTTTATGCATGTTCAAGAATTGTCACAAAACTAAATTGGAAAACGGAAACATTGGTGCTTTCGACACCCTTAACTCAAGTAAATATTAACTTAATTACCGCATTGCCTTAAATTTCGCTTCTTTTAGAATATTTTAGCCATTATCGACCCCTATGACTTTCTCATCGATATAAAAAATAAAACTTGCTTGATAGGTAAAGAAGCGATTGAGAGGCCCTGTTATCAAAAACCTGATAAAATTGTCTGTGTGCTAATCAGACATTTATCTGCCAAACTTTATAGAGATGATGTTCATTTTACGATTACTGGCGTTTCATTTCAAAAAGAACTGATTGTCAGTTTTTCCGGATTTCCATGTGTGGCTAATTCCACCAAACTGTGTGCGTTTGAGCCCGTACAGCCAGGTTTGAAGTAGCTTAATTTCTTAAGATGATGGGATTGGGACTGTAATGCTTGAAGTATAATTAAAAATGATCATTGAAATTAATATTCTTTTTCTGTTTTTAGGCGATGTGATACAAGAAGCATTATGTTTATAAATGGATTAAATTACGGTTCAATTGAGTGATATTTCAATGAAATGTGCTTTTATGCTTATATATATTACAATTTTAAAATTGACTTTTGTAATTTTTTTTATCTCCATGAGTTTATTTAATCTAAACAGCTTATATATATTCTGTTCGAGCGTGAATTTTACATGGGAACTAAAACTGTATCTGTATGGACTGGAATGCTTCGCCGTTCTGATTATGATCGCAAATAATGTCGTAAGTAATTGCAAATACAATAATTTTTCAATTAAACCAGCCTCATTTCAAATATTTGAATTAAAGAGAATTTGGAGAAAACCCGGCTGTAGATTGTCTAAATTACACATTCGTGTATGAACGAAAGAACATAGAAAAAACAAGACATGTTGCATGTGGAACCGCAAACATAGGTGTAGGAATAGTGTTTATTGCGAGAAAGAACGTATTTTGTGCTTTCATTCCAAATTTAATGGATTTATTTTTATTCCTAAAATCATTTTTTACTTTAGGCGGGTCACCTAATGTAGCCGAGTGTAGAAAAAAGCTTCAATTGGTATAGAGAAGGACATTTTCATTTGTACCTGAATTTATTAATTTATTTACTTTGTGCTGTATTGAAATAAAAACGTAAAAACAACAATTTTTCGATATGAATTGTTTTTAATTTAGGCAAAATGAATTTTCTTCCATTATATTATTCGTTTAAACAAGAAACTTCTACGTTTTAAACGATTTTGAATTAACCAAATTCGGAATATCTCACCATAGAATTTTCCGGCAATCAAAATTGAAATACTGGGGCTGTGCGATGTAGAATCAACAAGGAGAGATAAATGAGAATTAAGGAATTAACATTTTGTTGAAATACGTAGTGACGACAAGAATTAAAGATTATTTTTTAAATGAAAGTAAAGTCATTACTATTCCGTTTATTTTTCAGAGCATGACAACCCATTAGCATCAACAAACGGTAGTTAGTTTGCATTGCATTCGTACTCTCAGTTGCATTTGATTGTTGTTTTATGGATTATAGGAATAAATTTAAGTTATTCTAGAAGCATCAGTGTTTAAAAATCGTTATTGGAACTTATAATTAGTCTCTCAATATGCATTGCAGATCGATTATTTTCATACACCACTGCTTTAATGAACTAAGCTTTCTGATAGAATTTGAATCATCCCTGAAGTAATATAAACTGCAATTTTGTTCCGATCTATCAAATATACACGGGTTGCCCGGAAGAGGTGGCTCATTTGGGACCACGTTGTCAAGCAAGTTAACAATTTATTATTCAAGTTAGCTTATTTATGTGCTTTGTTTCCAGGGTTAACACGAACTCTAATGTTGCACATTTTATTTTTTTTGGAGTAACAGTTTTGAGCTTCAAATAATTAGACACATCCACTCTAGATTTACAAACTTTAGTAATAATTATTTGAAAGTGATTTACCAACAAATATTGTGTTTAAATAAGAAATTACTCTCTGTCAAAAATCGAAAATCATCCTTTTCATCTATGAGTTTAATAACAGTGTGAGACATTATTTTAAACTTTGTTGATAGTGCATGAAATGGGAAAAATTATTCCTAATGTTGGTGAAGATCTTTGCACAGAATTATTGAAATTTAAATCTTGTTGAACATTAAACAGTTTTATTACCTTTGTGTGCCTCCACATTTATGACATTAAAACAGATTACCAATTGGGAAAAGATTGAAAAGAACCTAAAGCTTAGATTTGAGTTCAGCATGTTACATTTGAATAGATTAATAGAACCTTCAATAATTTAAAATAGGATAAAAATTGTTAACTAAACTGGGAGGAATTTGCAAAAATTCAATCAGTTTTGAAATAGGGTGAGAAATGTCTTAGATGGGCTAAAAAGAACAAATTGAGATCCATTGCTCACCAAACGCTTATGAATTACTGGACTGGCATTCTTCACATATTGAGAAACGAAAGGGGGAAAACGGATGCAGGAGGTTTGGAAAGGCAAACCACAACGCTAAGCTATCGGTGTTGTATCCCCGTCTATTGTTACAATCACGTATGATTTGATATTAAATTTTCAAAATGGACTTATTTAAATTGCCCTACTAAGTTGGTAAAATGAATTTCAAAATAAGGTTTATTTGCCAAACGGATTGGACAGCCGTAATTAATGCACAAGCTAGAAAAACACATGCCTCATATTTGTTTTACAGATTATTTAACCTGTTGCCTGTCAATTCCTTTTGTACCGTTTATTCGAAATATACGCATGATTTTTTTCGAAAATTTATGCCATGATATTTAGTTGAGCATTTGATAAAAATTTCTCTTTAAATATAATACCAAAATGTGTTATTTTTATCAGTTAACTCTTGCCTTACTTTAGATAATATGTACAGAATAATGTTAAATTGGCAATCGGTTATTAAATTTGAATTGAACTACTAGGCAACATTTTCAGACATGAATATTTCGAATGATTTATTACAAATTTTCCTAATTTATTTGTTTCTCTTTAATGACTTCTGAATTTAGGCAAATTAACTAATGTAATCGAGTGTACAAGTAAGTTTCAACTTGAACATAGCAGAGCATTTTTATTTGATTCAGAAATTCTTACTTTAAATACTTTGTGCTTTATTGTAATAAGAACTTCAAAATTACAATTTTTCCTTAATAAAATGTTTTTGATTTCGGCGAAATTAATTTTACCGCAGTAAATAATTTGTTTCAAAAATAAAACGTCAAAGTTTTAAACGATATTTAATTCATTAAATCTCAAAGAAGAACTAGTGAGTGTGTGTGATGTAGAATCAACAAGCAGGAGAAATGAGAATTTAGGAATTAGAATTTTGTTAAACTAATTAGAGAAGTATAAATAAAAATCATTTTTAAATTACATTATAGGCATTCCTATTTATTCTTTTTCAGAGCATGGTAACCCAAGCAGTAGTAATTATGTCCTACATTTGTCCTTACAATAGTAATTCAAATGATTTTTGTGAATATAGGAATAAACTAAGATTATCCTAGAAGAATCATTCTTTTGAAATCGTAAACAGGACTAATAATAATCTTCTCCTATCTACTTCGATAATTCATTATTTGTATACCGCATTGCTTCAGAGAGTAAAATATACATTTAAAGTATCACAGTCATTATGTTAATTGCATTTGTTTTCGGTTTCATAAAAAATGCTCTACTAGTTATTGCTATACTTTTTTTCTACTAAACAGGCTTCACAATTGTGTCTAAGTTGGAAAACGAGTTGGCAATTTTATTCACGTAAGGATATTTTATTGCATTCTAGTGTTAACACGAAATCTACTTTTGCTCAATATACTTCTATCTGGAATACCAGTTTCCAAACAAAGACGCAAATAGAGTGAATGACTAAGATGTCCGTACCACTAAAAATGAAATAATTTAAATAAAATAATTTCATCTACTGCGCTTATTATTTATTATTAAATTCACATATTTGCGGTTTGTATCGTATAAGATAAAAAGATGATATGTTATACGCTTCGTCTGATTAGTAAGCATATTACAAGAAAATTCATATTAATGGGTTCAAATAATGTTCAATGAACTTCTCAAGATAAAAATAAATGAAATCACCAAAGCAATCGTGCTAAAACTGTAATATCGGTTTAAATATCTGAGTTAAGAAGAGAATTTTAGGACTGAATACTACTAAAACGTTTCAGATATGATTAAATAGATGGATGGGTGTTGATTAACGCATATACATAGCTATTTCCACTCGACAGTAGACGAAATTCAGTAATGAAAAGGGCTTCTATTTACTTTGCTTCTTTTTCATTTTGTCCGCCAACAACTGTTTCAAAAAATCAACAAGCTCGAGGCAAAATTTTGGACGGGAATTGTATGCGGCGTTTTACACATATAAGTGTTGCCACAGAATGATTGCTTGTTTACTCTTAAAAAGCAAAATTCCCGTATTTGCATTAAATCACGATTTACGTGAACTTTCTTTGCATGCGATTTTACTTTCCTCACATGGAGAACGCGATGTAATCTAAAACAGCCAAACTCAGTCAAATACTTTTGAGAAGGAAAATAGGACGCTCCATCGAAATGACGATTCTTCGTTGGTCAGCTGTCCTGTCAATTATTTTTATTGCCCTAGCTGCAATTTTAGCTTGCAAAGCAATCTTTTCCAACACTTTTAATTCCTAAATTGAGCTATATTGAAGACGTCCAATTCCTATATATATATATATATATATATATATATATGTGTGTGTAAAATGTCTTTACGCATAAAATTCGATTAAACCCTCACAAATGCAAACATTATGGCAAAATAAATATTAGTCTGTGAGGATTGTGGAAAGCAATTTGGCATAAATATGAAGTGAATGTTTACAAACAGATCTACAGTGACGAACATCCATTCAAATGAAGAGAACGTGATACACCATTTAGAATAAATTCACATATGACACTTAACTGGAGAAATATTCAAACATGCACCTAATAACTACTACTACTTGAACATGAATGCCATTTAGAAATGAAAGACTACTATTCAATCTACATCCCTTGCATTTTTAGTTGCCAAGAGCTTGAGTATAATATGCGGTATGATCGATGCAAAATTATGACGAGAATTTAAAGTAATGTTTTGTATTGCAAAATAATATATCTAAATTGGTCGTCTTTTGATAATTGTGATATTTTATTTCGCCTGAATTTCTACTGATTATTTGTCTGCAAAGTTGGGCCATGTGCACGATTTTTCGAATAGTTTGCTGATCGAAATCGTGATCAATATTGAAATTGCATTTCATTAAATGTCACTATAATCCGGTAAATGCATTACTGTCAGTCGCTTGTCATCAATTGAGATGCGGTTACTACCATGGGATATGTTATTGAGAAATTTGGTAATTCAAATGCATCTGAAGCAAAACCATAAGTACGATCTTCCTATGCTTTGAATATTCCCTTATAAATATCTTGGTATAAGCAAAACTACTGCAAGTGTTGAGAAAGACGCGGAAAGTAGTTATTATGCACTTCTGTGATATATTTTAGCTCCCCTCTGTGAGACCAATTCAAACATTGACAATAATTTGCCAAGTAAAGGTGAAACTTAGCAAAAATTTAAAGTGACATGCCAAAAATGATAAATTGTATCATAAGAATTGGTCGAATTTATCAGGCCTAGATGGCAGATACATGGAAATCGATACAATTAAATAACCCAGCTACAAAGTCAGTAAACGCAACTTTTCCTTCGACCATTTTATCAAAACACGATTATCAATCAGGATACGCTTCTTTTTAAATTATGATTTAATTATTTGTTTAGTTTGCATCACACTTCCAATAAGCCACTCAGGCATTTATTCGAAACATTGAAAATTTAAACCTTATATTTTGCCAAAGGCATTAAGTAACAACTATGCAGACTAATTTCAACTGATGGAATTAGTTTCTCTTCCTATTGCAAACTAATTGATTCTCATTGCCAAATCTAACTAATAGTAAAATGGACGCGTTTGGCAGCAACAGTTACATAGTTAGAAATTTAATAAAACGGACACGGTAACGCACATTTTGCATTTTTCCTAGTAGTTAATTTACTTTTCAAAGTGGTAAACTATTAGTATGCAAATACTTATAGGAAGATGAATAGGTATGCATAGTGAAAATAAATGATCGAATGGAGCTAGCTCATAAGGCAAATAAATGAATTTATATTTTGAGTAAAATTGCTGAAAATAAACGAAAAACATTTTTATTTTGTACAATTATAATACGGAAGTACTCAAATATCAAACATTAGCCAACTATAATTTAACGTTATCATATATTTGTTGAAAGTAATATGCAAATTTTATTTGCTTACTCTATGGCGTTCATTGGAACACAATCACAGTTAAGGCGAGCCAATCAATACGTAATAAATCATTTGGATGAGTTCACTATGAAAGCGTTTGATTTTAGCTTCTTTTATCTCTACATGTGATATTAGGTAGAGCAATAGTTTGGAAGTAAATTTAATGATCTAAAAGATAAATAATACTGGTGAAAACGACAATCCGATTTGAGAACGCGGAGATATGTTCTTACCAATACAACGCCGATGAAATCAAATATTTTTGCGGCAACCATTCGTTCATAATGTATATTGTAATTTGAATGGGAAAACATATAACATGTTTGTTCACATATTGATTTTTATTGATGAAATGAATTTAGTTGCATCAAATTTTCCAAATACCTCAGTCTGCTTACATTTGTGCGCGTTCTCGAGAGAAACCATTCATTTGTGAAATTGGTGTTAGATGTTTTTTCCTACTAGATTTCGATAATTGGATGAGTAGTTTAGCGCAGATTAAGAATATTTTTATCAAATAAATTTCCACATAAAATTTAAAATTTAAGAATAAATAGAGAGTTCTTCCTACTTGTTTCTTTGTTATTCTATAAGTATTTTAGCACAATTTAAAAATATTTTCATCAATTAAGCTATGACATTCAATTCCATTTTAAGGGTAGACAACGTAATCAGGAAAAGCATAAATTCTAAAGACGAAACAAACAAAATATCGAGCAATACAATTTGAAACAATCAAGTAAAGTGCAAATCATTCAAAGTGGAAATGACTTCTTTTATTCGTACAATTCCACACATCTCAATTTGCGTTTTCTTGATTTCAATCTGGTAAATGTTTTTTCAAAAGATGACAGAAAGAACATTTTTCGAAAGTATATTGGATTAGGAAAAAATCTACTATTCATCTTTGCATCACATATCCTAGGCTTACAAAATAAATGATGACATTTTAAAAATACAATATGAAAAATATAGGTTTTTCAACCACACGTATTGAGTGGAAAGCTATTAAGAATAACACAAGAAATATACTCACTTGCAAAATCTGAAAATAATCTAAGAAATCCTTTTTTCATTGTTTGTAAACTTAGCAAATAATTCTATTTAAATTATCGATGCTTCAAATGTAAGCAGAGGTAACACAGATTTAAATCAATATCTTGAATTTAGATCTGCATTTGCGAGTATGCAATATCACAGAAAGTCTTGAATTAGAATTAAATTTCCTGTCTTCCATACGTCAAAATCGCTTAGTTTTATATATCTCTTCTCAAAATTGCATCCTTTCCTGAAACTCATGATCGCATATAATTGTGTAAGTTGCCAATAAAAGAAAAAAAGTTATATTTGAGAAAAATATGGTTAACAAGACTCAGAAAAGAGACACTCTATGGGGTATGTTAGATTGGAACATTCTGCTTAAAATATGCTTGCATTCCATGGTCAGTGCTCTGGGCTTATTCAGAAGCAGACACGTTTATCTGTTTCGAGAATGCAATTTATGCAGCTGTCATTTTTCAAATTTACAGTCACAATTGACAAATCTGGTAGGCAACGATAATAAACGTGTCTTTCTTAACTTATTTATTCAAGGCTATAATTTATCCCATCTACTGAACACATTAGTCAGTGAAAAAAATATATAATGTCTTTTATCATAAGTAGCGTAACTTCGATTCTTTTCTCGTAGAATGCCATATTTCAAAGATAGTTCAAATTGTAGAAAAGCCGCATCAACACCAAATGACAAAATAGATCACACGGAACGATTTGTGCTTGCTAGAGCAAATGACAATAAATTAAACCGAGCAATATGCTAATTTTTTTGCAAACAGGGGAATTAAACATGACCTTTAATAATCCGCAGGAGATTCACCCAAAAAATAACGCCATAGTTTCAACTAGATTCGCAGTCAGTATTGCAGTATTCTAGAAAGCGTCAGGAAATTTTATTGTCACGTGTAATTCCAGGTTGAACTTGATTTAAATGTAAATAGAGAATAAATTCAAAAGTAATTTCTAATGCAACAAAATTAAAAATTTCAAATACTTTTATGAAAAATGTAACTTAGAACTTCGATCGCATGAATTATAATCTGGATGAACGCTGATCATGGAAATTGCCAATAACTTCATTTATTCACGGCATTTTGCACATCTGATATTACGTTCACTTTAAAACAGGCTTATAAAAGTTTTTTTTCAAAAATAAATGGCAGAGAGAAATAACTCAATTGACGGATCGGGAGCGAAACTGGAAAGCTCTTCTTTCAATACAACGACATCCATTTATCCAATTAAAGAATCAATTTTAAATTTTATAAGAGGCAAGTCATAGTTGCAACTCTATAGCCTTAATAAAAACCGATTTCTCATTTCGTGGACACAATTGTAGAATACTACGACCTGTACCCCACGCGATTAGAAGACTTGCGCCAGCTACTGGAAAAGATGTCGGACAGTGCGTTTCGTGTTTGCTCGAATAAATTGCATTAAAACAATTTATTTATATTACAACATTTTTGTTGGCTTAATCTCCTGAATAAATTATTGCCATTATTTAGATGATATGAATCAGGGGTTAGAGAGTAACCTATTGACTTTGCCCGCAATGCCACAACAGAGCTGCGCGACAGCAAATGACAACGCCTCTAACAAGTTTTGCCTTAAAATGTGAACCCAGATTTTACTTATTTCCGGTATGTCACTAATTTTTATAATCGTTAAATTGGGATTAATTTTGCATAGAATGAGTATGCTGCGGCTTTCTGTAGCTTTCGGTTTTTAGCTCTTTTTAGCAGATATTGTTGCTACGAGAATATTGATTGTTTGCTGGTAATAAGCTAAATTTGTTTAATTTCTTTCAATCACCGATTACAAACCATTTGCTCACATACGATTTTCCATTTAAAAGAGATTGCAGTGCTGTCGCTAACAGGTTGACTCAGTCAAATGATTTCGTAGAGGAAAATAGGTGTCTCCAACGAGCTAACGTTTCTTCATTGGCCAACACTGCACCCAATTATTTGTATTGTCCCAGCTGCAATTTTATATCTTAAGACAGAAATGAGATTGGAATTCGCTTCCAGCCAGTTCATGAACAGAATATGAATTCGAAAAATTCATTAGGTATGCACGTTTGTAATTTTATCGTTTCCAATGCTTGATTACAATACTTTCCTCAATATATCCTCTGTACTTATATTCATAACTTGCAAGTATTTGGCATTTACGTGCATTTAATTACCTTAATTTATTTTTCAATATTTTATTTATTTAACTAAGGAGTTGTTAGCTAGTTTTAACCGATTATACATGTAAATTCCATGACATGCATCGCCATATATCTTATATTTTTAAATTCATGGAAATGTTTTTAATCAAATTTTGATATTTGTTGAATGTTACAATAATAAAATATCAATTGAGCTGTAGTCGGAAAACAACAAAGAGGACATTGGAATTTTAGTAAATAAAATATGTGAAAAATGGTGAATAGGTTTCCATACTGATTGAATACGTGCTATAAATAAGCCAATATTGAATGCGAATGGGGGTTGGATTTTCAAACTTTGCAGAACGCAAAAATTTAGTCATAATTTTTCTCAAAATAATTTCAATCATAAGAATCGATGTGATACATTCATGTTAAAGAGACATATACAAAATCTATAGGGTTCTGAATTTCCACTTTCAATACATTTCTTTACACATCAGATCATGATATTTGTGATATTGTTGCAGAGTTTGTCAGGATGGTGGTTGCAGTTGATCGAACGTACATGAAGTTTGTTTTCTAACATGTATGTGAATCTAGGCCAATCGACCTACTTGGAGTTTCATGATAGCTTGGTTGATGTTTTAAGAGTGATGCATTTGCTGCTGTCGATGGTGACACTAGAAATGATGGGTTGTGACCAAAACCAGGACTTAGTCAAAATTTAAAATTATACTTCAATATGAATTAGAAAAATTATTCCATCATTAGTTGTTTGATCTCTTTTATATTTCACACCATTAAGAAGTGTTCGATTGAGATAATTGAAATAATAATAATGAGATTTATTATTATTCGGCCATTTCTAAGAACATATCAAAAATATATTTCATCTTAGATGGTTACTGGTTGAAAGTCAATCAAAAGAAACATTCCAAGACCAATTGAACCAACCTCATATCAAGCATTATTGTTAACTGAACTAGTTCAAAAAACCTCACTAATACGCGATTCATATATATATATATATATATATATATATATATATATTATTCTTATTCGTGTCTGCCTGTGTTCTAAGGCTAAATTAATTACGAACACCATCATTAACCCTTCTCTAATATAAAATATCTCAGTTATTTATAACCAAACGAATTACTAAATCACTTTCTATTATTAATCATTATAAACGATTAGCAGGCTTACATGTGTTTTAATTCAACGAAATTCATTAAGATAAAAATCAGTTGAAAATCAGACATGGAATATCTATATCAACCCCAAGTTGTTGGAATTCTTTTAATATTATCTGATGGTTCTATCCTATATCCATGTAAAAACTGTTCCTTTCAATACAAACACCGATTATAAGTAATGCAATTTTAAGAAAACGAAGACACTAACTAACGACGACATTATTAGGACGTCAGATTAAATTATAAATTAGACATAATTAAATATTGTTTGATTATTATTAATTAAAAATTAAAATTTAAAAATCAAAATGGATTTTCAGATTGCAAACAATGATTAAAACTTGTTATGAATATATACGATTACATTGACTTGACTCAAGATAGTACTGTTGATATTGCAGAAGTTTTTATCAAGCTTAGCGCACAAATGTGATGTATTTCTGCAAATTATGGGCTCATTTGTGTTTCGTTATGGTCCGTTGTACAGAAATGCTTCAAACATAATTTTAACAAATGGATGTCTGGCCCTATTAAAGAAATCGAATTGAATATACTCTGAAGTCTCAATCTACTTCCATAAAATATTTGCAACAGTTCATCTCCGCGGATCCATTTGCGTGCATTTAAATTTTGATTTCGAAAGCTTTACCTTCTGCCATCTTTGTTTCTGGATGGTTATCACATAAATAGTGTTGTTGCACTATCAAAAAAACAAAATCTTTACAAAATATCTCAGCCCATTCACTTCGAAGTTCTATTGATTTTCAAAAGTATGCGCACATTCGTGTTAATTTCAATCATCTATATTTGAAAAACCCATTTCACATGCATTGCATTTGAATTGTAAATTTCGATTTCGGCAAGGAATATGTCCCTCAAAGTAGATTGGATTCTTTTAACGTATTCCGTATACATTGCATCTGTAAGGTCTTTTCATCAGTATGAACAAGCAAGTGGTTTTCCATATTTTATTTAGTTAAAAATCCTTTGTTGCATTCATTACATTTTTATGGTTTTTCTTCCGTATGGGGAACGCATATGAATAGTCAAATTATATTTTTTTGAATGCTTGTTTGCATTTTCACAACCAAAGGGCCTTTCTTCACTAAGAAAGCGCAAATGTCTAGTCAAATGATGTGTATGCTTGAAAGCTTACTTGCATATTTCACATTAGAAGGGCCTTTCTTCACTATGGGTACGCATATGTTGAAATAAATTTGACTGACGTTTGAATTTTGTTCCACATATTCTGCATTCATGCGGTCTTTCATCAGTGTGAACCAGTTTGTGAGAATTCAGTTCAGATTGTGTATAAAATTGTTTACCACAAGATTCACATTCGAATGGTTTTACGCCACTATGTCTGCTTTTGTGAACGTCCAATTGATATCGATATCTAAATTTTATTTTGCATACATCACACGAGAAGCGCTTTTCATTATTTGTGGTTTCCTTACTCATTTTTGCGATGCTCTCACCAACTTTATCTAAAGGACCATGTTTAGTTGGAAGGTCAATGACTTCAATAGAATTGAACTTGTTCAAGGGAGCTAAAAATACAAAGAATATGTGGATAACAGGCTCTTTTAACGTCCTATCCATAGTAGTTGTTTTATTTGCAGCGGTATATGTAAGATTGAATATTAAATCATAAGGAAATCATATTTGTATCAGATAGTTTTCAGGTTAACAAATTCCACTTTTTAAAGCTTAGTAACTTTTGAAACGGAACAACTTTATCCAAGATACACGTACGCCAATGCGATTTTAACCAAATTATGATGAAAGTTGACAAATATAATTTGAATATTGATCGCGATATGGCTCAGAAAAAAACTCATCAAAAAACCATGCATATGGAGGCGTTTTTTTGAAAAAATTTAAGAACAATTATATACGAAACAAAGTAAAACAACCAGTTCAAATATGACTCTTTGCAACACAAAGCACTTTTGTTTGAATTCTCGTCAAGCAAATCTGCATGAATAATTTGCGAATCCTTTCTAACTGTCGTTTAATATCGAGTTTCAATAGCTAAATTAATGCATTAACCTATGCCAAGCTAACAAATTAACCATTCTTGAAATGTCCTAAAATATTCAGACTTGCATCTACATTTCTAAACTAAATGTTTTCCAAAATTAGATGAGGAAATAATTTTTACTATGGGGGTTAAGAGATGTGTCATCAAAATTTTCATTTAAATCAAGTAATGGAAACGAAATTTTGCAAACTAGCATACCTAATGAAGTTGTCGAACTCATATTCTGTTCATAAACTGCCTGGTAGTCGATTCCAATCTCATTTCTGTCTTCGGATCTAAAATTGCAGCTGAGGCAATAATAATAATCGACTGGAGAGTTGGTCAAGACAGAATCGTCGATTTGACAGTGAGTGAGTGACTGAGGTCACCAGTTAGAGACAACACTGCGATCTCTATTAAAAGGTAGGAAAATCGCACGGGTGCAATAAACTTAAAATCTGTAAATTGATGCAATCATCCGAAATTAGCTTATTACAAATAATCATGCTATCATCTCATGAATAAAAGGGTCTGCCAAAAAAAACACGTCGCAGATAATAGAAAGCCGCATTATTCTCATTCTTTTTGAAGTTAACCCCAATTAAGCGGATTTAATATATTCATATTTTCAAAAATGTGACATACTTAGGATAAGTGAAATTTTTGCTCGTATTTGGATGTAAAACTTGCTCATCATTTCGAGGGATGTTAGAGGTGTTGTCATTTGGTGTCGCGGAGCTCTGTTGTGGCATCGCAGGCAAAGTCAAAAGGTTACTCCCTAATTCTTGTTCCATATCATCTAAATAGTAACAATGATTTTTAAGAGATTTAGCCAACAAAAATGCGTTGATGTAAACAAATTATATTTGAGGGAATTTAATCGAGCAAACACGAAAATGCACTACCGAACATCAATTTCGTTTTCTGGTGCCCGTCTTCTAAATCCGAGTGGTACATATCGCAGTAATCTATAATGGTGTATAAAAAATGAAGATTTTTTTGTGAATTTGGGAAAGAAAATAACAAATATGTCTTGCCTGGTAAAAATTTTGAAACAAATTCATTTAACGAATCATTGGATGCCTTTGAGTTAGAAGAAGAAGATTCCGATTTCGTCTCCAATTCGTCATTTGAGTTATTCCCCTTTGTCATTTTTTGTTACTAAAACTTTGTACAAAACCTCTTATGAAGTAAAGATTAATATCAGGTGTGTCGAATTCTGTGTATAAATGAAGGGATTGACAAATTTCATGATCAGTATTCATCCCGATTAAAATTCATTAGATCGAAGTTCTGAGATTTAGTTATCAAAACATTTTTTGAGATTCTTAATTTTGTTGCATTAAAAATTGCGCTTTACTTGCTTAAGTTAGTCTTTATTTACCTTTAAATCAAGTTCAACTTTAAATTAAACTTGACAATTAAAGTGATATTCCCAACCTGATATGTCAAAAACATTCTCATGTTCTGAAAGCACGATTTATTTTAAACTAATTTAATGATGCAGATAACATTTTTTATCATTAATTGGGAATTTAAAAAATACTTCTAGGTTAACATATTACGGTTATTATACTTTTAACATAAAAATTAACAAAATTATTGAACTCTTACCATTTTTCCTTTTGCAAACATTATTTAAATTTATTCAAAGGCCTTATAATGTCTCCTGAAATCAGTATGAACTCCCAGTATATAAACCGTTCACGAACAGGATTGGACTAATAGTAGGCATCGGCATTGTTTCAGAAACGCAATGGCAGATAATCAGAGCTTGTTGTTTATGATTGGAAAATGAACATTTCTATTAACTCAAAGAGAACGTTGTTATCATGTGTCCATTTTAGGGCATCCAAATTTCGATTTTGGAAGATATTGCCTCTGCCATTTTCGTTTTTGAATGACATTTCTCCTGAATGGGGCTGTTGACGCTATATTTAACAAAAAGGTTCCAAGCATGCCAGTTCATAAGTTTCAAAACTCTATTGAATTTCAGAAGTATGCGTCTCTTAGTGGAAATCCCAATTAGGCATATTTGAAACACACTTTCCACATACACTGCACTTGAATGATTCATCTCGCGTATGGCAACGCATGTGTTTTCTCAAGTGGCCTTGTTGCTTAAACATCATTCCGCATACTTTGCATCTGTATGGCCTTTTACCTGTGTGCACACGCATGTGTGTTCTAAAAATTGACTTAACTGTAAATCCTTTATTGTATTCACCACATGTGTACGGTATTTCACCCGTATGGGAACGCATATGTACAGTCAAATATTGTTTACGCTTGATATCTTGTTTGCATTCTTCACATTTGTACGATTTGTCATCACTGGGAACCAATTTGTGAGCATTTAGTTCAAATTTAGTAAAAAAATTGATTTCCACAATTGGCACACTCAAATAGTTTTCCGCCACTATGTCTGAGTTTGTGAGCGTCCAATTGGCTTTGATTACTAAAGTATTTTTTGCAAACATCACAACTGAAACGCTTTTTTTCACTTTTGGTTTCTTTACCTACTTTCCGAAGTTGTCTACAACCTCATTAGCATGTCCGCATTTATTTCGAGGGATTTTGCCCATTTTGGAGTGAAGAGCTAAAATTACGACAAAGAAGTGATCAACAAGATCTTTCAACGTCTTATCAGTCTTTCGTAGCTGTTTTAGTCATAACGGTATATATTAAAGATAAAATAGGCAAATCATATGAAAATCGTGTTTCTGATTTAGTATCAGATATCTCTCAAATACTAAATAGAACTTTAAAAACTATAAATAATCATCGTTTCAGTACTTTTGAAGCGTAAAAACTTCAGCCAAGGTATAAGTATGCCAATGAGGTACAAATCGGATTATGAAGAAATTTGATAAATATAACTTGAATATTGACGGATATCTGGCTCAGCCAACTCACCAAATTACCGTGAACATTGACACGTTTTATTGAATACATTTCAGAACAATCATATGCAAAGCAAAGTACACCAATCAATTCAAATATGGCACTTTACAACTCAGATCACATTTATTAAATTCTCGTCAAAGTTTGCTTTCAATTTAAATCTCATTGGAATCAAGCGTTTGACAAGCAAATTAGCATGAATAAAAGTCATAACCAAAATTTCCAACATTTAATATGGTATTAATTTCAAACTATGGAAATTAAGGGACAGACCTGATTGCAAAATTTCAACGGTACTTTCATTTTAATCAATTGTTTGAAACGATAGGATTGCAAACTTGTTTACCGAAAGAAGTTGCCGAATTCGTATTCACCTCATGAACTGATTGGAAGTGGATTCGAATCTCATGCCTGACTTTGGACCTAAAATTGCATTTGAGGCAATAAAATAATCGACGGCAGAGATGGTCAAGGAAGAATCGTCAGTTTGTCGGTGAGTCCTATTTTCCTCCTCGAAAGCATTTGACTGAGACCACCATCTAGAGACAACTCCGCGATCTCTATTAAATGGAAGTAAAATCTCATGAGAGCATATGGCTTCTAATCTGTGTATTGATGCAATTAGCCGAATTTAGCTTATTGCAAATAAACAAGCAGTCATCTCATGAATAAAAATTTCTGTTTAACTAACGCCACAGATAATCGAAAACCGCACTATTCCCATACTTTATGAACTTAAACCCAATCATCGAATTTAAAATATTCTTATTTTCAAAAATATAGTGACATATCTAGGATTAGTCAAATTTGAGCCCACCTTTTGAGGTAAAAATTGCACATCATTTCGAGAGATGTTTGTGGTGATGAAATTTGTTGTCAGTTGTTACATTTCACGCAAAGTCAAAAGGTTACCAACTAATATCGGTAACAAATCATCTAAATAGTGAAAATGATTTATTATATGAGATTAAATCTACAAAAATGCATTAATTCGAACGAATTATTATCGGTGGAATGTAATCAAACAAACACGAAAACTCACAACCAGACTTCCCTTCCAGTTGCGGCTGCCCGACTTCCAAACGCGAGAGGTACATTTCGCAGTAGGCTGTGAGTTAAAACTTCAAATAAATGTATGTCGACTATATCGTTGATGAATATTTGCGCTAATACAGGAAGTACCAGAGAATGCTTTCGTGCGAGTTGATTTGTTTAGATAAAACATAAACCCGCGTTTGTAATGCCTGTATATCATGTGATCTACTCAACCATATGCCTTTCGTAATCTATTTCAAAGCAGGAGGTAAAAGCAGTTTGGTTTTAATTAAAACTATCAAAAGGCAGATGTTGTCAATTTTTTTGCCATTAATTTTGAAGTGCTTATGTGGAATCTATTTTCAATAATATTTAAATAGTTTGTAGCGGATTACTACGCTAGTAAAACCTGACTGACTCAGAAATCTCTGTGGCAGATTCTTCTACTTTTAGCTAAACTCCGAGAACCAGCTAATCCAAAGCCCAGCTATGAAGGAAAAGGACGTACAGCACGGAACACTTTTATTCAGTAAGTATCTTTTGAGCAAAGTGTACACGCAGGAAGCTTAATCATAATCAGGATGACGGATTAGGTCAAACAAACAGAGGTTAATGATTGGCCACTGTTTGTACGGTCGCTGTACACAGAGTTGTACGGCTGCACCTCCCAAACCTGGCCTGCAGGCATGCGATGACGCACAAAGTGATAACGTGTCCCATAATACTCCCTCCTAGAGCGTTCGTAGAGAGCTGAAAGGTATAGAAAACGCTCGATAATTAGTTAATGTACAAAAGCAACTAATTAAAAGGGGAAGGCAGATCTTTAGCCTCAGAGTAATAGGGTTTTGGGTAGAGGTGGGACGGCTGTTGGAATCGCTGAGACGGGGTTGTTGGAGTAAAAAGCAGTAGGATTTTGGACTTCGTGCATGCTTGTGGACCTTGCTGACTGTGCGAGTTAGGCAGTACTTGGTCCACTGACGAGCGTTCTGTTAGTTGATTCTCCAGAAGCACCAACGATCGTTGATCAATGTTTTTGTTGAACGGATGTTTGTTTGCGACAATTCATGGTCGAAATCTCCCAACATGTGCTTGCCTGACGATTGGTCACAGCTTGCCGGTTGAAACGCAGTAAAGATTTGGCGTTTTGGGGACCTGTAAAGGTAGACTTTCGAAGAGTAACGTGCTCCGCCTCTTATTTTCTATTGGGTAGAATGACGAGGTTCTTAGTACAAACTAGTAAAAAATCGACACTGCCAAACTGGTTATAAGAAGCCTCAAAGGTGTTTCAAAACATGTTATTTATCATTGCTCTCACAACAGTTTTGCTATGCCAGGATGATATGCTAGTGGTAAAGGGAAATAGAATACCCTACCCATCCTAATATCCTTTATTTTTGTTCTTGAATCAATAAGCATATCATAGAATATTTTCGTATTTGTCAGCTGTTGTTTACATCCATAGACTGGATTAATGAGTGGTAGAATCTTATCTGTCGTTTGTGTCATTGACATTTATTTTATGTCCTTTAATGGCCTTTTTACTTTAGAACTAATAAGTAGTACTGTGAAACCTAAACATCAAAGACGTTTTGATCAATCATGTATGCTTTCAAAATATATGTACTCCTCCTTTTAGCGTTGAGACAAATGATTTACTGCCTTGCAAAATACGTTAGGATGGTTTCCACTTAAAAAAAATTTAAATGGAAATGAAATAATTGACCACATCAACTTTTTAATTGGTTTTGTAAGAAGCGTTTACTCAATTGGCGTTCGAACGTTGCTACTTGATAGTTTGTACTTTTTACTTTGAAAAAGATAATCATTTTCTGAAGCGATTGCCTAGCTCATTGGCTAAGAAGTGAATCTTTTACATTGGTAAAGAGGCAATGCAAACGTAGGTTTACGTTTCGTCTGAATAAATCAACTCGACAATATAGTCGACTAACTTTATTTGAGGTTTAAATTCAATAAGATTGGAATCAAAGATTTGTATTAAGATCAAATTGGAGACTTAATTTAAAAGGTCTGCCCAAGTAAATTAGCTAATTGTGCATATAAGATTAGGAAATTTACGTCATTTATTTATTTCAAGTGGCAAGCGTTTTGATGGTTATCATTAGCCCTTTAGTTGACTTCAGGCTTCACACGAGGGAAGAACATCAAAGTGAGAAAAAGTCGAGATGGGGATAGAAGAATGAATTACAGATGTAAAGTGACAGACCAACAGTAAGGTAGAAAAAAAGAGAGGTGAGTACCGTGGTAGTGGTTGAATAGGGCATACATTAGGGTCATGGTAGCTTGAAGTCAAAATTCAACTGCCAGTTAATAGACTTTTTTGCCGTATGAGTATACGTTGACCAGGGCGCCCCACGTGGAGGTAAGTCTATCGCACACCCCCAAAATGTCGGATCGCAGGACATGCGGAGACGACGATCCCATTGGTATCGAAGTAGCCCAGCCCCTAAGCCGACAATTTGCATCATAAATTAAGTAAAAAACATTTCAAAATTTCAAAAATCCATTCATTTAATTTACGGTGAACACATTATGACATTTATTATACAGCTATAAGTTACAAACTTCAAAATTTAATTTTGGGTTACATTTTAAAAATCACGAAGATTCACATTTAGAGTTTTCTTCCAGAGACATAATATAGTCGGTGAAATGCCAATAGAGGTTAAAGTTGCAATTAAAAGTGCGAAATTGATATTAAAATAAGTATTGAGAAGACAAAATATTGAAATTCATTATAGAGGTATTTACGCTTTGCATCAATGAAGTATTGATTATTTCCTGACCTGAGGAAATAACATTAAAATTTCGATTTTGATTCGTCATCGATGATAATTTTAGTTTACTTCTTTTGACATATGTTAGAAAAAAAATTTATCAGCTAGAAATTAAGAAAATGCAATTTAAGCAGTGGGATATTGTATGAAAAAAAGAATTTATTTCCACTTTGTATGGCATTTTACATGGGAAGAACGCAATTGCATAAAACCCTAAAAGTCTGCATTTCATATGGTTTTGACCGATTTTTCACCTGTTTCTAGTTTAGTATTTATTAATTTGCTAAAAAATTATTTACCCTTGAAAATGGAAATAAATGTGGAAGATTGTTAATTGAAATATTCTTAAACTGTGCTAAATACTTAAAGAAAAACCAACTTGGCATTAAAGGCAATGAGCTTCCTGACACACTTGCTAAGAAGGGGACAACGATTTTGTAATACATGGACCGGCAGATGTGTTTCCACCCAATGAAGGCCTTAATCAAAAGGGAATTCCAGACCTCAAGGTGCAACGAACTTAAAGCTCGAACAAATAAGAAACAGAGGGCAGTGGCACTTTCCGATATAGTCGACTGGCCAATAATCGAAGCCGTTGCTGAGTTAAGACTACGTACCGGACAGGATTACCTGCTAAAACATCTTCACAGATTGGGAGAATACACTAAGCCCATATTCTCCATATGTAACCCACAGGAGAAAATGGAGAAGACCCACCTGATTCGATGTATATCCAGAGATACTGGGAAGCAAGAAGACGGCTAATGAACTGCTATTAATTAACTGCTATAAATGTACCCCCCCCCCCAACCATTGGTTGAAGCTGAAGTCAAAGTTTATGGGCTAATGATAAATATCACAAAGCCTGTCATTTGAAATAATAATAATAACATTGAAAATGATCAGATTCAGGGAATGAGACACATTGAAGTTGACTCAAATTGGAATATTCGAATTGAATTTATTCTGAACTCCATTTACGTTAATTCCAAGCAAATGGTCATCTCCATGGGACCCTTTTGGTGAAACCAAATATCGTTTTGAAAGCTTTACCTTCACATTCGAACGGATTTTCGTCACTATGTCTGCCTTTGTAAGCGTCAAAACGACTTTTATATCGAAGATTTCTTAACTCACTTTTGTGATGTTCTCCACAAATTAATCAGAAGGCCATGCTTGATTGGAAGGTTATTGCCCATATTGGAATTTGACTTGATCAAGTGAGCTAAATTAATGACGGAGAAGTGAGTAACAGGCTCTTTCAAAATCACTTTCACTGTTGGTATCTATTTTGGTATATATATATATATATATATATATATATATAAGAAGTTCGTGTGTCTGGTTTTGGCATCAGTTGCCTCTTAAATGCCAAATTTCACTTTAAAAACTCTCAATAAACAACGCTTCTTCACTATTGAACATGACAAAGTCTTTTAAAATATACAAATTTCAAAGAGGTGCTTATGGGTTGATGATGACATTTGTTTTAAATTTTATTTCCAACGCCTTGCTAATTTTGAATCAGCTCACTATTGAAAAATAAAGACATATTTTGATACAATTATAAATCTATATAAGAGGCTACATTAATATAACTTTGAATATGTTTTATTTATAATCCAATTATAAATCTGTTAGTATATTTTTTCCAAGTCCTAATGGAAAAGTTTCATATTGAATGGTGATACTTAGATTTAAGATTCCCTTATGCATCAATAGGTTAAATAATCTAAGTATGTCTAAACTTCGCCTAAATAATTAATAAAAATAAAAATTGTTTTAATTTAATTAAATGGCCTATATGACCATCATTGGCTATTGTTGAATTGATTTAGAATTTTTATCTGCATCTTCAAAGATTATATTTCTTAAAACGGGTCATTTAAAAGAATTGAGGATTGATACACTATTAAAGCTTGACTCACTCAGATATTTCTTATTGGGTATATATCCCGAAATCGTAGAATAACTCACGCTATTCATACTCGCCGTGATCTGAAAAGCGTACGCGCAGGGAGCATTGGCATGGTCAGCTTGATGAATTGGGTTGAACAAACGAAAGCTTCCGATTGGATAGCGTTTGTACCGTGGCTGCACACAGTGTTGTACGGTCGCACTACCCATTCTCGCGTGCTAAAGACTTATTCATGAAGCTAGGGAACAGGTCAAAAAAGTCATTCATAAGTCTTTGAAATTACTATATTTGACGTGAGTTTTCCGTTTTAGTTTCCATCAATTTGAAGAACGCATATTGAAACACCTTGAGATTATCCTGACATTTCCCAGCACCGTTTGCGCTATTCACCCTTAACTTTCTTCAAAATTTTTTCATTTTATTCGATCTAAAAGGACTCTTCTACAGGAGAGTTTAAAATTAAAAATAAAAAGAAATTTCTTATCAGTCATTTTATATATTAGAGGAATTCTCCTAAGCGATGCATAATACGTCAATGGCCAACAACTTCAATATTATTTATTTGGAGAAAGATATATTTTTTAATGTAACTGAATTACATACTCAAAGGAAGACTTCATTTGACACTTAATAATAGACAGTCAAGGTGAGTAAAATTGACTCATTTTCCATAAAATTCATTCATTCATGTGATTGTGAAAAGTATGACTGAGACATCTAAAATACTTACTACATTAACCTGATCATTCTTTGACAAATATACTTTTTTTATCCATGAAGGGTTCACACGTATTGAATAGAAAGATATTTAGGCTAACAAAAGAATATTACTCACTCGCAAAATCCAAAAAAATGTTACCAATCGTCATTTATTTATTACTTCTAAGCACATCAAACCATTCTGATTAAATATTTGATATATTTATACTAGCACAATTTACGTATATTAAAATCATTTTCTTGAGATTTGGATTTTTCTTTATGCGTATATTATGCCAGATGGAGTATTTTATTACAATTGATTTTTTTATTTTTTAGAATTTAAATGAAATTAACTTTAACTATTCTAACCGGTAATTTGTTAAAAAAAATTTGCGCAAAATTACTTCATTTTCATGAAAACGTGTTCAAATATAATCTCTTGATAACGAAACATTATGATCGCAATAAGGCTGTAAAAACATTAGCTTTTCTCACAATTTAATTTTGATACCTTGACTCGGACGTTCGTGACTTAATAATTTATGTTAGTAAAAAATAATTTTCCATTCGTGTCATCTGTAGTTTTTTTTGAATGTCGCTAATCATCTCAAAAATTTACTACCATTAATCGGGTCAGTCTAACAACAATATCAATTTATAATCAATGTAGATATTGCACGAATTGAACGGAAGCCATTTGGTCTAAACAAAAGAAACATGTTCACCCAAAAAATGGAAGAATATGCTACCGATTTATCAGCGGAAATCATTTTTTTATTGTTTGGAAACATAGCAAATGATTATATTTTAATTAGTGATGTTCCAAATTTAAGCACAGTTCACAAAGATTCAAATTAATATTTTGATATATGAGACGGTTGTTATGAATTTGCAATGTCAGAGAAAAGCATGAATTACAATTATATTTCCTGTCTTCCATAACTCAAGATCAATTCATTTTAATTGCGATTCTGCCCAAAATTACATCATTCCAAAAAAACATGATCGCATTAACTCAAAATACCAACTAATTGTGTGTATAAATATTTTTTTATTCAGCAGTTAGTAAATTGCTTAAGTTTGACTCAGACGCCTAAAATATGATTTATCGTGATGGAAAAAAACGGCCTATGAAACTCGTATTAAATTCAGTAATTTGTTTTCAAAAAGTTACAAATTTGCATTTGTGCCAAATATGGAAATTAATTTTGCATTCAAGGCTAAGAAAAGAAACACTGTTTCAGGCATATTGGATAGAAACATGCTCCTAAAATTATATTTAGTATCAGTGTTCAGTGCTCTTGGCTTTTACAATAACAGATACGTTTATCTGTCTCGAGAATGCAATTATTGACAGTCATATTCGGCAAATTCGGTTCGGAGCGATAATAAACGCGTCATACTTTACTGATTTATTCAAGACTATTAATTTGTTCCCCTGAATGATGAAAACATTAATAATTGAAAAAAAGGTAAAGACGGCTTTTCATAAGTAGAAGTATAACAAGCCGTATCAAGATAAAATGAAGAAATGGATCACATGGAACGATTCGTGTTTGCTAGAGTGAATGCCATGGAAATAAAATGTTGGATCTTAACATGCAAATTGCGTGAATTTAACATTGACTCCAATAATCCAAAGGTTTTTTCCATATATCACAAATTAAGCGCTTTTCTTTATTTGTGGTTTTCGTGCTTATTTTCTCGATGCTCTCAAAAACTTCATCTAAAGGATCATGTTAGATAGATCGTTATCGACCAGAATAGAATTGGAATTGTTCAAGGAAGCTACAACTATAAAGAATATGTAGATAGTAGGCTATTTTGACGCCCTATTTAGAGTTTGTAGTTGCTTTACTTACAGCAATATATTAGGTTGGC
This sequence comes from Rodentolepis nana, assembly GCA_900617975.1. NCBI lineage: Eukaryota > Metazoa > Platyhelminthes > Cestoda > Cyclophyllidea > Hymenolepididae > Rodentolepis > Rodentolepis nana. The sequence continues at coordinate 353 of UZAE01000299.1, read as the reverse complement.
AACTAAGTCATTGCCGATTTCAAATAAGAAGGCAAATTCGTTCTAGGAGAGTAAAAATTCCCCGTTCGTAAAATGTCTGGTCTTTGCTTTTAAAAAACTGAATTAGGTGTGATCCGACATCATCCGCGTTGTTAACAATTTTACCATTTAAAGAGTTTTGCATGAAACGAAACAAATGGTAATCCGAAGGCGCAAGGTCAGGGCTATATGGTGGGTGTGACAAAACATCCCAACCCAGTTCCAATAATTTTTGCCGAGTAACCAAAGATGTGTGGGGCCTTGCGTTATCATGATGGAAAAAAACACCCTTCCGATTTGATAATGCCGGCCGCTCATCTTCAAATGCATCCTTC
>UZAE01000298.1:0-26974 GCA_900617975.1 Rodentolepis nana | reverse complement strand
CCCATCCCAGCCCCTAACAGCTCTCGAATCTCCATCGTGGTTCATTCAACACACCTTCTGGAATTGTTGCCTGTTTTTGTCACCCTGCTACCTGTACTCCCAGCTTTCACGACTTGATTTTGATTTATTAATTAGGGACCACGGTTCTTGTTACTCCAATAAATTAACGATCTCAGATTGTCTCCACTATGGAAGTTCGAGGTTCCGCTGTCAGAATTGGAATACTCAGCTTGTATTCTTGAGCATCAGCTGCGTAAATTTATCCCATTTTAATAGGATAGTTTAATTTATTGTACGCTATTGGGCTATATTAAGTATCGTTGAGGAGGATATGTAATTTGATATTCTAATTCCGAACACATAGATAGATGGTACATATGCGATGACGGGGAACTATTGGGTCAAGAGATCATGATGTGAAAGTTATTGCTACTATTCACTTAGAGTTCCTTTTCTGGTGCCCTTATGTTCGGATATCGATTTATCGATTGGGTTTATTAGTGGGTCTATCCTCGTACTGGACGGAGTGTGTTGACCAATCGATTTATTACAACGGATTGTTCATGCCGGATCGATTAATCTCAGTCTCCTCAAAACCGAGGGGATGGGGGAGGGGGGTTAGGATCTGATAATTTTCACATCAACGCATCTCTCGGGAATACAATCGACATATTTGGTTTGTGAACTCATGGCTTGGCGACAATCATTCATTAATGAAGAAATTAAGAACTATGTAACAATAAGCATAGAAACTGTGAAAGTTATGATCAACCTTGTAGCAAAAATAAACGGGTTAGTAAGTGTGAAGAATTCAACTGATGGGGCGTAATCTGCAGGTGGAGTTGATTCAATTCCATTCATCATACTAAATATTAATAATAATAACTTTGAATAATTGAATGAGGAATGCGAAACTGGAGGATCTTGCTGAGCCTTCGGCCCTCACCACACAAGACTGTGAAGGAAAAATCGTTGTTTGGAGAGTTTATTTTGAGAATAGATGGCAAGGAAGAGGCAGTGGAGGGGGGGGGGAGCAACGAAGAGCCTTCATGTGGGCGTGGAGATATGCGAATAAGTGTTGGTGAAATATAAAGCTTTTGCACAATATTAATTTTAAAGAAGGAGCAAGTAGAAGTAGAGGATTTGTGCATTAGCATAACGGAAAACGTGAGGCAATGTTTGAGTTACGGTGTCCTCAATGTAATTTTGGGTGGGACTACAATCGTAGCTGAACCATAGGGAACTATTCAACGTATTGCTGTCGGTGATAACATTATTTCGTTTTGAGTTGTGGGACACGTTATCGCTGTGGCGTCATCGTATGCCTGCATGTCTGCTCGCCAGGATTGGGGGGTGCGGCCGTACAACTCTGAGTGCAGCGACCGTATAAACAGTGACCAATCATCAACCTCTGTTTGTTTAACCTAATCCCCCATCCTGATCATGAGTAGCTCCCTGCGTGTACACTTGATCCGCAATATACGCCCTGAAAAAACGTGCTCCGTGCTACACGGCTATAGCTTAGCTGGTTCTGAGAGTCTAGCTAGATGTAGGAGGATCTGCCATAGAGATTTCTTCAATCAGGCTTTACTAGCGTAGCAATCCGCTACAATGCAATCCGGTCAGGCTTTACTAAGGTAGCAATCCGTTACAATTCTCAACCGGTCTGGCTTTACTAAGGTAGCAATCCGCTACAAGTCTTTAACCAATCAGGCTTTACTAAGTCCGCTACAGAGTGGAGCAATGATTATGGATTAAACAAAATTTTACCACTCTTATCAACTGTAGGCTTTGTAAATTAATACGTATATGTGGAACTGTTCGCCCTTTAGTTAAAAAGATATTGAGGTGAAGCAATATTTCAAATGTTGGTCAGTTGTACCATTAAATTTTATCTTATAGGAGCTATGTCTTGATTCAAATTTGTACCTATTTAAAGTAACAACTTAATCGGTGGTCATTTTGTTTCATTTTCAAGAAATCATAGATGATTTAGTTACACGTGTTACCGATTAGATATTCACAACCTTCGAATGTATCTCAAGGTGGCATATGAATTTACCTCCAGTTCATAGTAAATGCAATTTGATGGAAATATTTTGACAACAGTGTAACAGCGAACCTAAAGTAATGAAAAGCATAAGCCATTCTAACTGTTCTTAATTATTTTGCCATTAAAATATTTTTACTTTCATCACGTAATTAAAAAAGGCCTCGAAGAAGAGGGTTAATGAAATCACAATGCGCTAATAAACTCCAATCTGTTCCTCAAATTCATTTTACAGTCAACATCTCTATTAAGGCATGGGAGCAAATACCACGTGAAGGTCAAGTGCCGGATCGATGGTACAGGAATTATATTTATATCAAATGGCAGACACTTTGACAGTTATCATTGGCCCTTAGCTGACTTCGGGCCTCACAGAGGGGAGGAGGAACATCAAAGTCACAAAAAGTGAAGAGGGAGGAGGACAGAAGAGTGAATCGCAGAGGTAAAAGTTATTGCTTTTGCATAGAGTTCGCGTCAATGATATTTGCACATTTAACTCATTTGAGGGGGACTTTGTGCCAAATCTCCTCACCTAACTGTTAAAATTCCAGCCATTACGCGGGTCTTAACAATTAAAACGAAAATTTGTTGGAAAGCAATTTTGCATGCCAACTACCATTAACAGGAATTCAATGCGGTATTTAGAACTTTTGCTGGAGTTGAGCTCTTAGGTGACGCAAAGTGAATATGTAAATGGAATTTGAACTGTACTTAGATGGGATCATAGAGATGAGAAAAGAAATTTGAACGGCAGGCCTATGTTAAGATTTCAAAAATCAAGACAGCCGAGAAATGCAATCGTGATGGGGATTTTTTCGGTTCTAATACTCTTTTTTCTAAGTGTAACTCTGAGATAAGAAAAAATTTGATGTTTCATAATTAATTAGGGGTGACGATAATTGAAACATCGAACTAATTAAATCTAATATAATGGATAGACTTTACGATATACGTTGACAATTAATTTGAATCAGCCTTGCAAAATTGCTGATATCTTCTGGCAATGCGAATTATTTAAGTGCCTTAAGCAGCCCGAGGTAACGTTATATTGAAAGCCCTCTGGAAAAACTTAGGTTGATGATGTTGAAATACACCCTTATGTTTACAACGTATCAAGTGCTATTTTACAATTTTCAAACAACATCTCATCTATTGACCCTGCGAGTTTGTTTGAACGATTAAAAATTGATTTACTCCATGGCTGCCCTAAGTGCGCGTATTTTAATGAAAATAATGTGGGTTGAATAATATTTGAAATTTTAAATATGAAAAGGTGAACCCCGCTTTACCTTTTACTTTCAGGGAGCCATATCGTCAAGTTGATCCACATTCTCAATTTGGCGACATTGATCTGAAATTTTATTATGCATTTCTCATTTACTATAATGCAAATTCATTAGAATTTTTCTCTTTCATATAAGTAATAAGTTTGAAAACACATTAGAATGAAGTCGGTTAGATAACGAGCTTTTATTGTGCTTGATGCGTTGGAATTAGTTAACATAGGTTAGGTGCGTCGTTGCTTGGATGCTCTCCTCTGAAAATAGGTATTGCCTACTGGGTACAAACTTCTGGAATTTGAATTGGTGCGAATTGGTGAGCTAGAAATGCGCAAGGGTCATTGCAGCACCTGAAATTTTATTTAAAAAAATATACAAGATTTTTTATGCAGAGTTGCACATAGGTTGAAACCCACTCTTTAAGTACTCATTCCTTAATCTTCCACTTTAAAAGTTCGAAGCAAGGACATTGAACTGAACTTTTTGCGCTAATTTCAATTTTATTGTTTTGAAAATACAAACAAATAGGCTTGCCTTCTTGTTTTAATGAACGAAATCCCCAGAGAACTTTTATTGGTTTTAGCAAAAGACTAAATGGACTAATTTGCTTTCCATTTCCATGCCTACCTGCATTTTTTATGGCTAGAATGAATTGGGATTCCCTTGTAAGTAAATATTTGCCAGGAATAGATCAAGCCAAACGGCCTTCTTTGAACTTGTGCAGACAATGTCAAGTTCTTCATTTTCACCAACAATAACCTCAGACAGGTAAAGACGTGAATGGCAATCTTTGCCAACAAAGCTGAATGCATACTATTAATACAAAACTGACCATTTTACAATATGCAAAAGTAATTATTGAATGTTTTATTGAAATGTTCCAGTCCCATAAAAATACTTTGAAAGTTTCTTAATGATAATTTAATAACACGGAGTTCCAAAGAGGGGAGTGGGAGTGATATTCAAAGATCTTCAAAAAAGGATTGAAAGGCTTGTGGGCTAACTACCTATAAATCAATACTAGAGTTCAATTTAGAAGGGAAGGATTGCTGGACCATTTTATGACAAATTTAAAACAACGCGAAGCACAATTTACTGAACTAAATGGAAAACTATTCCGTTTTGCAATACTTGCAATAATATTTAAAAGAAAATTTCGCAGATCTCTCAACTCTTGAATTGCGACGTTAAAGCAATGCTCCCATAACAAAATATGTATCATATTAAGTTCCATTTTGTTTTAAACTGAAATTTAAAGTTTAAGCCTGGCTCAAGGTTAGCATTTCTTAATTACTCGGTGATACTTTGGGGTAATAAATCTCATCGGTCTTTTTAAACAATCAATCGATTGATTTAAAGCGCATTTATTAAAGGAAAATGTGCACTTCCCAATTAGGGCAATTCATTTATACAAAAAGGCCAAAAAATTTAGGGATATTTGGACTCCTTTGGACTATTGTTTGAATGAGATAGTCTCTTGGCTTTGCATATTTTATTACTTTACTAAATTTTATTATTTTGTTCAAGGAAATGGTATTTTCATATTTCAGAGGGTGATGGGGGGGGGGTAATGAAATGCTTGTCTGACACTGTTCTGCAATCCTTTTAAGGGTGCGTTTTAAATTCACATCTTTATGAATTGATCAATGCGGAGCTACAGTATGCAAATGATTTTATCGCGCAAAAGAACGACCTTGAACGATTGGCTATTATTTCAAGTTATCGAGAGACAAGCAGGCTAACTTAGCGGTAAATGTTGTTCAAAACTCAAAATCAATGGAATTTGACCAGCGAATTCACTGGTTTTCAGGTCAAATTGGGTAATTCTTATTCTTCTTCTTCTTCTAGCTCCCCTCTCCTTTTATTCACCTACAGTAGTATATATGTGATAAAATTAGTCAGTAGGTTTTAGATCATAATTTTCGTACTTTTGTGCCATCAAAGCTGCTGGGCAGATTAGGGGACAGACGAACCTATAAGTACCAATTTGACTGGCTTCATATATGCCAATAATTGGCAAAAGGTTAAGTGTAAGAGAATATGCCTGACTACTTTAACAAATAAGTATTCGCAATGATTATATGCTTAAATTTTATTTCGAATAAAAATCATCAACCCGTATATTGGCATCTATTTTGATGTGATGTATAATATAGTTCTAAGTGCAAATGAAAAATGATGCAATAGACAACTGAATCCCAAAGCCAATATTTGAAAAGTTCATTCAGTGGCACTTTTGAACTGAAGGAAAACATATTAATAAGGAAAAATATAATTTACAAAGTTGAATGGCTTATATACGTTATTTTTAATTGATTACCAACTTGTGGGAATCCGGAAGGCAAAGTGATTGGCCGATTTACTATTGGTTAAAACACATTATCTCCCATAAAATTTTGTTTGAAAAAATATACAAATTTAGATATCAAAAACCTTCTCAAAATTTAATGATAGTCTTCCAATCGCCTCAAATTGATGACTGATTGACATATTTTCTAAGAGGTTAAGGAAAGTAAAACCTCATTTCTAAAACGCTTTGGCACACGCGAGCTTGCTATCCTTTTGCGAAAGTTAAAAATTATTGTTTGAAGTTCTTTCCATTTTTGACTTGAGGGAAGGGGGGTGGGGGGAGGGGGAGTTATCGCAGAGCTACTTTAGTGGGTATTCCAGATTCTGCCCGAATTTACCAACCGCATAATCGGATGCGTAGCAATAACCATTGAACTGACCTAGAATTCGTATATAGTTATCTAAATAGTATTATTTATCACTACTTACACTTATACAATGAAGCTCAAAAGTTAGTGAAGCTAAATGGCATTAGGATTCAGCGTTGGCGAGATGTTAGCAAATGCACAAAATCTGATTCACTAGTGAATAACAGTGAACTGTGCTGACTAAGTCGTCTATGATACACCACTCGAGCTGACACATCTCATCAAGACGTCATTTGATGAATTTGCGATGGTGGCATACCTTCAGCATTGGGCCTTTTCTCTCTCTCTTTCTCACCACTAACGCGCACTACGCACTCACCCAAACACAATCAACCAATCGAATTGCAGGAAACTTCTCTGCCAAAGTACTAAATAATAAATAACTCCAACCACTAATTTTTAACCACATAAATTTTTAGTACACAAGGGTGAGCAGTTGAATTTTTAACCACCTTCCATTTTTCGCTTAAATAATCGCAATTTCACGAACATGGTGAATAAATAGTTAATGAAAACTCTATGTTGTTATCTTAAATACTAACTCCCTAATGCGCCAATTAATTAAAAACTTCATTACCCAACTGGCGGATCATTTCTGATCCAAAAAGTAGACAAGTTGATCATCCATCTATGATTTATTAAAATCAATTTCTATCAACGGATTTCAAATCACCTATGGGTATCCAAATTGTGAAGACCGATAAACGCTACATTTTACAACCTCCAAGGCATCGATGTTAGATGACCGCTTGAAAGTAAGCTAAATACTAATTATTTTATAAATTTTCAATGGTATATCTTGCAACTAGTGGCATTATTTTTCTCTAAATGTTACAAAATTGGAGAATACGATGATTATGCTAAGTGGACTTACCCAAACCTAAATTCATCATTTTCAGAAATGAAGTTCTCATTTTAATATACCAAGTTTGATCTCATTCACATGTTGAAATGAATTTGTCTTGAGGATAAATTATAAAGTCTGAATCTTGGAGCACAAAACGACGAATTAGTTAATATTGCTTAGCCATTGATACTTTGGCGTTTCTCTCTATCTTTGGAACCCCCACCAACAATTTTTATTGTTCAATGCTTTCAAATACAATAAATTATCATATCATTAATAATAAAGAAAAGTATGCAAATCATCACAGGATTAAGAGAAACCTTATGAAATGTTTCAGAATTTTTTGTGCATAAATGGTTCGATTTTAATGACTCAAGTTATTAACTAGGGTAAAGAAATATTATATGTGCAATATAAATGTATTTTCTATGAAATTATCCCATATTTAGAGCCCACTTACTTTCCAATTTTAGATGGATTCAACCGCCTTTAAACCACTGAATTTTACCTGCTATTTTTCTAATTTTAACCAAATTTATGTAAAAAATTAAATTAAAGGTGAAATTATTCCTGCGAATTAATTCATTTTTGATTTTACTAATTAATCCTAACACAAAAACTGACCATAAATGAAAATACCATTTTTTCCTTGCACTCTGCCAAGTAGCAAATATATTGCCAATAACATGACTCACCTTAATCATGCGATCATTAGAATGACTGACATTTGCTGAGGAATAAAGAGCTATCCAGCCACAAATTTAGTTAAAATTGAAGTTTTATCTATTAATGCAATTTTGATTTTTTTTCCTAGACGATGAGACACGATTATAATGCAGATGCTGATCGAATCCAAAATGCGTGCAAAGGCCTAGGTAAGGTCACAATTTTTATTCACTCTGAACTCGCTCACTCCTTGTAGGCACGAAAGAAGATGATTTGATTGAAGTGATCGGCAAACGCAAATTAGCCGAGCGACACCAAATTCGGCTAGCCTATTACTCTAAATACAAGAAGGACTTGCTAGAAGTATTGGATAGTGAACTTAGTGGAGATTTCGGAAATCTCACACGTAATCTCTTCTTGGGTCCAATCCAAGTTATGGCCTATGATCTCTTCAAGATAATCAAGAAGTCTGGATCAGCAGGAACTAATGTAAACGATATTATCTGCGTTCTCAGCCCTACTGAGATTACTGCATTAAAAGCGGCTTATGCGGACAGTAAGTAATTTCGGGAAAATACAAGTTAACCAAAACACTGAATGAAGCTAGCTAACCATTGTATTCATTTTTGTTTCAGTTCTCGCGCATGAGGGAGTGAAAGGTTAGTGAGCCTATTTTATTGAAGGCGTACTACTCGTGGTTTAAATAAGTAGCTATGACACACGCTCTCCCTTTAATAGATAAGACACGCACCCTAGAGAAGGATATTGAGAAGGATACAAAAGGTGGACACTGCGACTTTTTACTCAAGTTTATGAGCAATTATCGACCTGAATTTTCACCCGAGACAGTAAAATCTGCGGCATTATCAGGAAATTGGGAGGGTCTTGTTGATAAGAAACAAATTGAACGATATGTTGCCGCCATCCATGCTGCTGGTGGAGGGTTAGTGGAAAATTTCCAACAAGATTGGGAAGGTTTTGATGTCTCTCACATGCGATCGATTTTCTCTAACTTTTAGAAAAGCTGGCAAAGGCAATGAGACCGAGGTTACAAGAATTCTTTGCTCTTGCAGTACATTAGACATCAGAGCCATTTATGATCATTTCAAGGACGTAAGTACTGTCAAATGGACTTTTAAATTTCGAGGTTGATTGTCGGTTTAAATTCAATTTTGGTCATTCTTTCTTAGGTTTACAACGTGTCTCTGGTGGATTACATTACAAAGGCCTTCAAAAATCCCCTTAGAGATGCTTATAATACAGTTAGTAAGTGGAAGAGGCCCCTTTAAATTCCATCTTATTGAAGTGAGTGTTTGACTAATTCGATTTGCAATAGTTATGACTGCCGTGGATCTCCGGCTTTTACTCGTTGCTCAGCTCTACAATTCCATGCGTGGTTTGGGAACTGACGAACGAGCGCTCTCTCGAATCATCTGCATCCGATCTGAAGTGAGTTAGGATGGGTCGTTTACGCGTTATTCAAAATCAATAAGCAATAAGGAGATAACTAATTGAATTTCAAACAAAAATTGGCAGTTTTTGTGCTATATATAAATATATTTAATATATATTTAAGTTGACCAATCAATTAATAGTAAATAAACCCATTGAAAACTTGCCCAATTTTTCTATTACCTTGATAGTTAAATAACTATTGAAAAATTGTTTAGATGAAATTTTAGAATAGTGCGCAAGATTTGAACTTGTATTTGCAAAGATATAGGTCTCAGATTTTAAAGCAATTGCATGAGGATTTGAATTTGTTTTACTAATGTTAGCTACTTGGAGTTGTTTGTATAATTCAAATGTCTTATTTTTGTTGAATTTTTAGATTGATCTTCCATACTTGAAAATGCTCTATCAACAAAAAATAGGCAAATCGTTGAGCGAAGCAATTAAAAGTGATACATCAGGCGACTACCGTTCTCTACTACTCACTCTTCTGGGGGAAAAATGAGGTCGACACTAGGAAAATTGATTTTTTTGTGCTAATTCAATCTTAATACACATCTCTGAACTCTTCTGCTCCTTTCGAACAATTTGAACCTTCTAACACACAATCCTTACCAAGACCCAGTAAAAAGAGATCATGAACATTCGTTTATATGCACTGACTGCTTATTCTAAGGCGAAATTCGGTTAACTTAAAGGGCTTTAATGTAGCCAAACAGAGGCTGGCATGAACAATGTTTGGAAATGGACTCATAATTTTCCCCCCTATTCTACATTATGACTTTAGTTTAAATTTTTTTACTTCATGAAGAAATTCAGTTTAAGTAAACTGTAAAATTCATTTATAGTAGGGAAATTAAGTTATAATTATTCTCTCCTTTTTTCCTGTTTTTACCATTCATCGCAAATCCGATAAAGGGGCCTCCACTTGATTTTTATCATTTTGCAAGCAAATAAAATCGATTTTTTAGATCATTAGTTGAAGTTTGAGATTTTGCCAATTAATTCGTAATGCATGTGCAATAAATTTCTCGATTGAGTTCGCAAATAACCTCAAGGTTCTTATACCACTTTATTAATCGAGCCCATGACATTCATCTTGCTGCTATTCGGATTTCGGTGTAAGCGGCTTAAGTAAGATAGAATGGAATGAATAGTATAAAGGGACTGTGTAACTTACTCACACATTGTAGCAATTTTCGTGCTTGGCAATTAATACTAAATGAGTTAAATTTCTTTCTAATGAGGTCATAAAATGATTAATGAAGTTAAAAAATATACCCATATCTGTCGACACAGATAAACTTAGGCCTAATAGCAGCTCAATGGAATGCTCCAATTCTTCCCTATGGTTAGATGGGTAAAGCCGTCTTTTCCAAGTCGAAGAAGACAAACGACTAGAATAGAATGTGTGAAGGGATTAAATAAAGACAGATAATGTTTGAGGAGATATAAAGGTTTGGAGGTAAAATGCGAAATAAAGCAAACGTGGGAATGTAGATTCCAGCTCCAATTTTTACTCGCGAAATGTGTTTTTTTATTTGAAAATATCGATACATTTACTTGATAAAACGTAAATAAACGCGTGGATGTTTGCGAAACGAAACGTCTGTTATGAGTTTTATGTGCATAATCCACGAAAATTTCATTTTATGCATTATCACAAATTTTTTATACATGTAGTCAATTTACCACGAAGGCTATTTGTCAATCGCTTAAGTACCAATTTCGTATGGAGACCTTAAACATACTAGCTTTAAATCGTTAAGTAGTATTACAATTTCAAGTTCCTGTGGTATTTGAAAGCTTAAAAATTTTAAAATAATAGTAGAAAAAATGTGATAAGATGTTTTAATTTTGATATATAAAATAATTTTGAACTTCAAATCACTCAGAAATTACTAACTTTAGAGTTAGAAAGCATGCATACTGATGCTGTTACTTGCTATCGTGTGTATTGGAATTTTATCAATTAAACAAATACCCGAAAGGGATCTTGATCTCCAACAGTTTCCTCTCAGTTAATGAAACAGCTGACCTTTCTGGTTGAGATAGGCAAACAACAAGAGTCGAAGAATTCAAAGTTCCAATTTGCCTGTCTCCAAACTGCTACCGTAATGACCAGATTAATTAATCCTAAATGTGTTTGTGTGAGCTGTTAAGAGGTCTTACGTAATTTGGTAGCATTTGTTTCTAAATAATAAAAATACCAGTCTTTTTCCAAACATTTGATTAGGTACCTAATTTCCTTATCTTTGTTAATTCTCAATGCATAGTCAATATTTTCCCAATTAATTAAAGTTCAAACCCTAATAAATCATTGTCATGCAATTAAATCTATATGACAACAAGCTCTGAATATCACCAACGTGAACTCATCCGAAACTCTGAGCGATCAATTCAAAGGGTTTAAGTTTTTGAGTAATGACACGCTACTGAGGGAAATTATACTCATTTATTTTAAATTGGGCAATTCGTCTTCTGTAGAATTAATTTAAAATGAGCAAAATCCTTAGTGCTATTCTATGCTCAATTGCACTCTTTCACTTATGGCGAATATTTCCGTGATTAACCTTGAAACCCATGCTTGATTAATTGTCCTGCGTAAGCATTATCATCGTTACTTGAAGTTGATGATTCACTATTCGGTCTGCGATAGACTTACCTCCACGTGGTGCACCCTGGGCAACGTATATTCATACGGCAAATAAAGACTATTAACCGGCAGTTGACTTCTCACTTCAAACTACCATCACCCCACGGTATGTCATATTCGACCCCTTTCACAGTACTCATCTCACCTTTTCTCTTCCTCTGTGCCTGTCTGCCTCATTTACATCTGTAAATCACTCTTCTGTTCCCCCCTCCCCCCCCCCAACTCGACTTTTTTTCAACTTGATGTTCCTTCCTCTCTGTGAAGCTAGAAGTCAACTAAAGGTCTAATGATAACTATCAAAACGCCTGCCATTTGGTATAAATAAATAAATGATTTGCTATTCAAAATTGGGCTTAATATCAAGTTACACACTTATTCACTTCCAAGTAATTGATACGTGGGTTTCTCAGATAATGTTCAATCGTTAAGGCGCATACGCGCGTACGCGCATACACACACTCGCTTCTTATTGGACAGTAGAATGCAACACCTTCTGAGGACTGGTCTTTGGCATCAACTCAGGCCTTCATATCTGTAATGACAACACCTCGAAAATTCTAAATTACTAAGTGCTATTAAGCGATTGGTTGGAGATAGTCACGGCTAAAAAATGTTATAAATGTCTATTCGGAGTCAATGGAATCGAAATGGAGTCACAAAAAAGTAAATTTCAACAATTTTAATCGTTAATAGAAAAAAATATGTAAATTATTTAAAAAAAATTATGCACATTTAATGGGAAATTAAAAAAACTATCGTAAGTGCTTTGAATAGTGCAGCATTAATGAGATTTTTTACTTCCATCATTTATCCTTAATTTTCAAAAGAAATTTTTTTATTCCATCCTTTTCATCTCAATCGTGATAGTAGATATAAATTTTATTTGGAAAAAAACAATTGGGGGAAACTTTGGCAGAGAAAAAATTAATTTCTTTGTATGTGAACTGTTTTACAGAAAAACAAAGTTTCAGTTCAAATGTGTCGGTGGTGCGTGGCCCAGTGATCACATAGTTCACAAATTACAAATTCCCATGTGTATGGGTGCATGAGAACGTACGAAGAAACAAATTTCACCTTGAACGTTTCCTACTAGGTCCTTCCATGTTAAAATCAAGTCGGCTCTTAAAAATGAAATACTCTGCGACACCCGCATTCATCAATTATGAAGACCAAACCTGAGATTTCACGGTTTGAACATTGGAAGATGAAGAAATTGACAAGACCTAAATGAGTAAAACAAATGCAACCTGAACCGAGGGGTCAAATTTCGTACGAATTCACTCTGATTTGCAATTTTACATGACCTCAGTAGCATACACTGGACCACTAGATTGCGTTGTGTGTTATGGTTTATTTTTCACAATGCAAGATTAAAAATTTATTGTGAATACGCGTCGAATATTATTATTTTTTTAAAGTCACTCTCCAATATATGATAATAAATGGATTGGTAAATGAAATATTTCAAAAATATGATTCACTTATTCCACCAATTGGCTTAAATCAGTAAATAAGAGGGTGGAATTTTGGCAGCCGAAATGAATTAATTACACATGCTTTCACCTTTCAACATTGAAATTTGGCTTGAAATGAGTTGCTTTCTAACTGTTATATGAGGCTTGTTGCACTGCCAAGAGCTTACTTTTAAATTCATGTGAAAATGCTGTCTTAATGCCAATCGGAGTAGTACGATTGATAGAAATGTATTCATCATTGGATTTCAGTCACTACAGTCACCTTTCATTAATAATTAAGTTTCTTTACAGTTCTTAACAAAGAAATTAATTGTGCGAGAGATTAAATTATTGAAAGAATCCGACTGAAATACGACCAATTAGAGATGCGGATATGTAGGTCGTTTTTTCCCACACGAGATTGATTATCGCTCCATTGCTAATCTTTCTTAAAACTGCTTCGATATATGCAAAACTATTGGATTTGAATAATATTTTGTTTGAAAGCAAATAAAGTGTGCAGTTTTGCCAGTTATTTTAAACATCGGTCTAAATTCTTTTGGAGGAAGAAAAAAGGCGTACGCTTGGAACGATATGAATTGCTACTGATTTATATCCCCATCGAGAGGGTGTGCGATAGACTTGCCTCCACGTGGTGCACCCTGGGCAACGTATTCTCAAACGACAATTAAGTCTATAAATTGGCAGTTGACTTCTCACTTCAAACTACCATCAGCCCACTGTGTGTCATAATCGATTGCTTTCACAGTACTCACCTCACCTTTTCCCGCCTTTGTGTCTGTCTGTCTCTTTTGCATCTTTGAATCACACTTCTGTTCCCCTCTCCACTTTTCTTACTTTGTTGTCCTTCTCCTTTGTGAAGCCCGAAGTCTATCGCACACCCCACTCCCAGGATATGCCTGGGTGATTAAATTTGTGTGACTCTGCTTCTACCATTGTGATCATATTCATGGAAAAAGGAGAAGCTATTCATCATTCGATGTCACCATATTTCATCAACTAAATCGCGCGTGTTGAGTTGTCAGAAGTTGACCAATATTCAGTCTTTGTTCTGGTGGCAAACATCTAACAAGTCCGGCTGTTTTTTGTCAGTCTATAAATGGATGAATTAACTTCGCAGGGCTACCGTCACAGAAGTAGTTGAAATAGGCAAGGAATTGGTCGTAAAACCTAGAATCTTGTAATAAAGCTATTTCAATTCGAGGTGATTTCAAACACCATGCTTACGTGAAATGCTAATAATGCTCTCCCGAATGTTAATTTTGGCGAAAAACTAGTTAATTATTCTTTCCTCCTTAAAAAGGTCTGACTAACGCACCGAAATGAAATATTCCTCTCATTTAAATTCTCCTAGAATCAATTACAAAGAGGGTCATTCATCAGCTATTTATTACTTTTAGGTTAAAAGGCAAGAGTTAAGCTTTTCTTTTAATTACAGCCATGTTTTAGTAAGATTACATACTATTAAGAAGTACATGAGAAGGCAGTGGAACACTTTCCCCGCATTATTTAAACAAATCACTTGCACCTATACCTATAACAAATGAATACAATAAGTTTTTAAGTTTACGTCTTGTGCCTAAGTACAGACCCTTTTGTAAAAGATAGTTATTGGAACAAGTTGTCTAATAATAGCTCAAAGATGAAAACACAAATAACATAAAGTGTTTAACCTTGTTTAAAAAGCCACACTTTTGATATACCTAACTGAAAATCAATAGACTGTTTTCAACGAGTTTTACATTTATTTGATTAAGAATTCGTTTTTTTTCCAACGACTATTGCCTACAACCACTACTCCACTTATAAGTTAGGAAAAATATCTTAACAAAAAATTTTAATTTACTGCTAAGAAGGATCAATTTTCATGTGTGCGCTTCTAAAAGCATGATCGAACTGTAAGGCCTCATTAAGGCTAGAAGTCACTGCCATAATCTGATTGGGTGGTTGACGCTCTTTGTGTGAATTGTTGAAGCTACTTGAGTTGCACACAATCTACTCACACAATTAGTTGCTGGTGTTATATCGGCTTGACGCACACGTCTGTTCTTCTTGATTATCTCCAGGCAAGCCATTGTCGCGTTGTTATATCTTATCTGTTTCTTTAAAACCTAAAAAGTTTTTAATGATTTTGGTTTATTTCCTCAGCGTATATATGTGTCTCGTCATTTTCTACCGAATTGTGCTATAGCAAATGACAGAGTATTGACTAATTGTAAATGGATAAAAAACTTATAAAAAATATTTTATTTGAATTAGCATTTTTGAAATATTTAACTCAAAAAGATTCCAAATGTTTTAAAAGCAACGCTACTATGATGCAAACAGATAACCAGAATTGAATAAATTAAATTTTAGTATTTGTCATCTAATATTGATTAAAATGCTCATTCACAAAAAATAAAAAGTAGCTAACACAATAACGAATTGGAAATTCCTTTCTGAAAGTTTCGTTTCGGCATATGGGAAAAAAACTTAAATTATTTTATTTTTTTGTTCTTTGTAGAGAGGTGATGAACCAGTACAAAATCAACACTTGTGGAGCTCCATGCAACCCAACTCTGAAACCTTACCCCAACTTCAACGCCCAATCAGATGTTGAACTTCTTAAAAAGGCCATGGACGGCTTGGGTATGCAAATATCGATTTTTGTAGAAATCAATATCTCAATTAAATGAGCCGAATTTTTCAGGCCATCTTGGGAAACCTGCAAAATCAAACAGCCATTAATTTTATACACTACTTGTGAACTAGATTGAAAAACTTAAATTCAAGGAATAATTCATTTAAAGGGGTAGTGGAAACTGTGAGATATTTCCTTTCTACTTGCATACACTTTCAAATGAGGTAGAAATTAGAGTAAACTTAGTCTTTCCTTAAGATTTGAATTCATTACTGTTGCCATTAAAATTTGTGCACAAACTGAATTCGTTTGCCTATCGTGTGCCGGTAATCGATTGGAGGTTTTAAATAATGAACTAATACATTGCACTTTGGAGCACTTTAGAGCTAGAAATCCTTAACGTACTATTAGTTTATATGTTTCCTCCCTAAGAATTAATTCTCCAATGAAGAACTCGACATGGTTGATTTTCAATTGATAAAATTAGTTGACACATCGTATTCACCCTACTCAACTTGCCAATGTCAAAAGATTCTCGGTTAATTAGATTAATAAAAGGATAACTCAGTGTTGATAATAGGTGACATTTACCTTTTTTCACACAAATTATCTGCTCAAAGTAATTCAGTCGCAATTTCGATCAGAAATAGCTAAAAAGGAAGGCAATGACTCTGACAAAAAATTAAGATGAGCCTTACATCTACCTATCAAAGTGTTTCGAGTAACCGTGAAAAAAATTGATAATAAAAAGCCTATTTAAGTTAAAACAATCGGGAAAAAATTAAGTGAGACATACTTTTTTGTTATGACCTACCTTTTTTGAACTATTGCTTTCATGAAAAGAGTCAATCGATGCGCAGATACAAGGCGCGGATTCTATTCAGTCGTTTCCGTGAAAGAGAGCTTGCAGTCGAGGATCACTAAATGGATTTCGATCGGTTCATACATGAAGATGCGAATGACCTAATTTTACTCAGTAAAACAAAGCGTGTTTTAGTCTTCTAGCACAAAACATCTTCCCTCTACCTAAGTTAGGTGTTTGTAAATTTAGCAGGCCGCTTTTTTAAATCCAGTAGTATGAAATTGCATGGGAAATAGATTTAGTTGCTTTTAATTTAGTCAAAGTACCTATTGCTTTATAATTTTAGGCACTGATGAGGCCATGATAATTGAAATCCTTGGAGCAAGAACGAGCCAACAACGTGTTGCAATTGCCGAAGCCTACAAAGCATCTTATGGAGAGGTTTGTGATAATGAATTCTTTCGAAATCATTAAACACCCATATGCAATAACCTTCTCTTGAAATTGAACGACACCTGTGTGAAAGATAAGCTTAAATGTTAACTTGGAGCATTCTTTTGGCTAAACCTCCAAACTTATGACTTTATATTTATTAACTAACGAAAGTAAGGCATCAAAATCACCCCGATGGATTAAGACC
Source organism: Rodentolepis nana (assembly GCA_900617975.1). Lineage (NCBI taxonomy): Eukaryota > Metazoa > Platyhelminthes > Cestoda > Cyclophyllidea > Hymenolepididae > Rodentolepis > Rodentolepis nana. Next base: position 9,766 of record UZAE01000298.1, on the reverse strand, counting down.
TAAAATTTTTATTTTTCTAAATCAGCAGATTAATATTGACTAAAATTTTAATTTCGTTGCCAAGTGGCGCGTTGTGTTTTTTTTTCTCTACGCGATGTTAATCCGAGAATGCTAAATTAATGATGATGAAAGTAAATACAAATTACAGCTAAAAGCACTATACCCAATTGTTACATTATGTGGTGACAACTTATGGCGAATGGTGACAAGGAAATAATCATTGCGCGATTTTGAGGAAAAGTTAGATTTAATGACCTCAGAAATCATTGTTACTGAGCTCATATTAGGTATTTGAGTAGGCGCAGTGCAAGACAACCAAAGTCAATTACTCATCTTTGACAAAGTGAAAGGCATTTTTGAAAAGAAGTACATTGTGGGGGTGTCACAAGAATTTATCATCCAGGCCTAACTGAACGAGATTTGGCCAAGAAATGTCTTTGTGCATAACTTTAGTGTATAAATTTCGTATTCAAGCTCCAAAATGATATTGGCTTCAATTTGACTAACAATGATACTTCAATGTTTATAATAGAGTCTTCGAAAGAGACTGAAGGGCGAATTGTCGGGTGATTTCGGAGAATTGGTGGATCTCATGTTCTACTCAATTCCAAAACTGAAGGCTCAAATTATCTACGATGCTATTCATGGTGCTGGAACTGATGAAAGTGCTCTCATCGAAGTCATTTGCACCTCCACCAATTCCGAAATTGAACAACTTAAGAAGGACTATGCTTCCGGTTAGATTTGAACTTTTATGTAGCCTATTACTAAGCTTATTTGAAAAAGGACCACCCTGCTTCTCTGCATAGGAATAAGTTTCAAAATTCTTTCCATTTATTATGAAAGAGTATATGTAGTGGTATTGAAACGGCCCCCAAAATTTAAAGCAAATAGTTAAGTCACTTTCCTCTCAAACGTAGAAAGAGTAATGTAAGAAAGCAAAAAATTATTGGATGTTTAGGGTGAATTGGTGGTGAAGAAATTGCAACAAAATGCGAATAAAGTTTTGTATTCTTTTGAGATCGGATTGCAGCATTGACTTAGCCTCAACATGTTTCTCCGGCAAAATCCACCCAATAGTATTGAGGCAACAGATTGTATGGAGTGAATAGTATTTATTGCAACCTGTTATCGATTCCCCCTCAACTTATTCACTGAAATACTATTAATGCTACGTCACCTAGCGTTTACTATTGACTTCTTGTTATCTGCACGATCTCTCCACTCACGACCCAACTTACACGCCACGTGATCAATAACACGTCTCCACCTTGCACATTGTTCGAATACGCATGAAATTCATTTGATCAGCTTTGGCGGTGTTGTATCCTTCATTCAAATAGTCAATAACGTGAGTTCATTTTGGGGCTAAAACCTGCCCTTGTTAAAGTAATTTCAGCAATTAGAAACTCAGTCGACGACGTGCCAAACCAAGATTATGTTCATTTAATTATCGATTAACAGGAGGGGGTCTACTCGATAGCTGATATAAGTAATATATTGCAACTACGCCTGACCATTCAGTCAATTTTGCCCCAATAAATACTACTTCAAGAGTATAATTCTGACTTGATTAAAAATCTCAGTGCATTTATTGTGTAATTTAATTTAATGATTTCATTGAAATCTACGGTACTATTTTTTTTCTAATAACTATTTTTTTTGTAGTTTGCAAAAGGAATGGAAAAATGGGTGAGCAAGTATATACATTTAACCTTCACAAAGTTTCATTTATGCCCATATGACTAGTTGCGGTCTGTGAGAATTTTGTGGTATATTTGGAATTGAACTATATTGAATAGGTTTATATAGGAAAGCGGAGATTTCGATAAGAAGTACCCGTAAAGTAAAAATTTCTCACCATTTACAGCCACTGAGGATTCCTTGGAGAAAGACATTACCGACGATACAAGTGGATACTTCAAACGCATTCTAGTTGCTCTCTTGGCCGCTCAACGTTACGAGCCCACTGAGCAACAATGGAAAGACCTATCGAATCGTGGTCTTGATGCGGTCATTGACAAACGTGCTGCTGAAGCTGACGCTCAGAGCCTCTATAATGCTGGAGAAAAGTACATCTACTTATTTAATATTCAGTAGTTAAGCATAAATTTACGTTCTTGTGAATTAACGACTTCGTATTTTCGATCTATTGTAAATGAAGGAAACTCGGAACTGACGAAGAAACATTCATAAACATTCTTTGCACAAGAGGACCGTGGCAGTTGGCTGCGATAGCTAAGGCATATGAGAAGGTAATATAGCTCTTGATTATACATATTTGACCTTCATTGATGCTGGAATAAAAAACCTGTTTCTATCTTTCAGATTAGCGAGAAGCGTCTTATTGAGGCAATTGCAAGCGAAACGTCTGGCGATTTCAAACGCGCTCTTACGACTATACGTAAGCAAATTCGATTCAAAAGTCTCCCCCATGATTAAAGTCTAATGTTATGTTGAAGACCCAACTAAACCATACAAAATTTTTGAAAAATGCTTTAAGGACGTTTGAGATAAATCGTACTTGACATTAAGAGATCAAATTATGCAAAATCAATTCAATAAACTATGCATTTTAGGATTCTCATTTATAAATTCTTTTACTGGACTCAAAAATTCCTATTCTGAGCATGGGTTTGGTAGCGGTTTAAAAGCCCCAATGGATATCAAAATCAAAATCGAGTATGGTGCTCACTTATTGCAATTAGACGGTGGAAGTTTTCTAGGCAAGAACACTCTATTGTCCTATTATTGAAACCATCAGTCAACCCTTCAACCCAACATGGTAAATTCGCAAAATCTGTTATCATCTTTCAAAAAAAAATTTTGTCAGTCAATGCAAGGATCTGTGACTCTGAATCAATGTTAAGTGTTGACATGTCTTACTAGTCAAATGTGAAATAGTATTGATCCAACCTTTTCAGGGTAACCTGCAATTACTTAAAAAAGGATGTTAATTGGTGTTGCATATCCAGCATTTCTTAACTAACCATTTGTCACTTATGCCAACCATTATAACGTTGTTGCTAAGTCCGTGCTAAGATATTGCAAAGTAGAGAATTTTCAGACTCAGCAAACGAAAAGCATGCTTTCTAAAGTTCATCTTAATTAGATGAATATGAACTTCATTATCGCTTATAATATAAAATATGAAAGAAGGGGGGTGGTGGGGTGGGCAAGTGAAACCTTGTCAAAAATTCGTTTTTGTTTCTTCGGAATTTCGCTCAGATTTTTCCTGTTGTTATAAAACGTTTAACAATCGCGCCATTTTGCCATACCCTAATCAAAAATTTGTCATTTTGTTATTCTTTACTAGTGATGGCCAACATCAACACACCAATGGCTTTTGCCGAACTTCTTGAGAGTGCCATGAGTGGAGCAGGAACTGACGATAAGAAACTCAGGCGTATTATTGTCTGGCGTTGTGAGGTTAGTTTTTTCATGTTCAAGATTGTTCCTCTTACCTTGCTTCAGCATCTCTAACAAGCCACCTTCTCTGTGTAGATTGACATGAAGGAGATTAAGAACTGCTATCTTACAAGATTTAACAGAGAACTGGCCGATGACATTATCGATGACACCTCTGGTGACTATGCTGATTTGCTTTGTCGCCTTATTGGGGCTCAGTAAAACGTTCTTGGAGTACTTCGATTTAATTACAACATACACCACCCCACCCTCTGTGAACATCAGTAACCATGTTTGATCAAAGTCTTTTGTTTATTGTTAATTAAGTAGTACTCAATAAAATGATTTCTTCAGTTTCAGCGAAAAATATTGATATTTTTCCCATTACTTTCGTCAATGGCGTGTCTCTCCGCTTAAAATGTAAATACCAGAAAGGTGACTATGGCGTCTCAAAACGTTCAGATAACTCAGCTTAATCTGTAATGAAGTCGCGCGTATCGTTTTATAGCCAAACTTACTGAATTTGTTTGTTTGGCGTTAACTAAGGTTAACTGTTTTTGCACTCATTAAAGTCTGTATTGACATGCACCATTGAAATGGAATGCATAAAGCAAGCTGAACTGAAAGCCAAATTATTGCTCAATCATCTAAAATACTAGATTCATTGATTTCGAGAACAATTCCAATAGTATCGTTTTTTAGGCATTGTCAAATGTCCCACTTTAAGAACATATGGGAGCGGGGCGGGGGTTACTTCGTAGCCGGCTTTTCTGTCTAGGCTGGTACACTTAGGCCAAATGTCAGTGTCAAGTCTATATTTAATTGGTAAATTGGTAAGCCACTCTCGAGTTGCCTTGGTAGGGTCACTCGACTTGTGAAAAAATCTCATATGTAATAGACTTGACTTCTAATGACACTGGATTCAGTGAGAATGTGTTTTCAATCTAGAATTTAAGAGGCCGATTGAGTAAATTTATGATTCTATTAGTCACATCAACACAACAGAAGTGAGTATTCTTCGAGGGCAGGATGCTTATCAGAGCAGATTTCTCAACTCATTTTTAGTTTATTTAGCAAACGGAACTTTAAACAATAAGATGAGGTTCGAAATATTTTGGTACCGAAGCACATATAAACGACATTTCTGGAGTTATATTTGCATCTTTCAATGTTGGCACATTTTGTTTATTTTGATGATGTATCAGAGGTTCATCTACATGCTAAGGTAGAATCAGAATGAACACTGCAATTAGTGCTCTTCAGAAGCGCCTACATATCTGGTCGATATCATCGAAGTTAGGCGAATGGAGAAAGAATTCAGGGAGCGAATTGAATATCTGCTTGCACGCATTCCCGCTTTCATCTTTTAAGCCAGAGAAATGTGAATTCTTGAAATCTATAAAGTATCTTGGTCTTATTTTTTAACTCAGTAGCACTTCATGTCCAATAAATTCCCAAGCGTTTTGCTTATTCCTGGGGTTAACTACTAACTTCAATCAATTTCCTCCACACTCGCATAAAGTTTGTGGACCATTGAAATGTCACCTCCAAAATACATCTCGACACTGATTTACTGAATGAAAAGATCGTTTGGGAAGAGGAGACCCATGTTGCACTCAGATAAGCCCCTGAATCTATTTAGTCTGGAATTGTAAATAGTCATTGCAGCGGTCACTTCAAGTAACAGTGTAGGAAAAGTGGTCTCACGAATTTTTTCAAATAACTCAGAGAAGGCTGTGATCCATGCACCTCGCTAGCTGTCACTAACAGAAACAAGAATAAACAAGTTGCTTATATGAAATCACCATTATTGATGAGGTGAATAAGTTAGTTAATTTAGACTACTAACGTTACCTCAATTTTCTGACACTACATACACATTTTACGGAGTTTTCGATCCAAGAGAAGCATTTCAACATACTTCACCAATCGTTTTCAATTCTGGACAATAATAAGGGGATACTTTTGAGGTCAAATAACAGATAAGCGGTGTTCTTGGAGATGCTAAGAGATCATAGCTGCTAATCGCAGAGAAACTGACATCGCCAACTAAAAACTCGGTCATGGGTAAAACTATTAAGTTAGTAAAACCAAATGGTTGTCCTCTTCCTTCAAAGTCCACGTGTCGCATTTATTGCACCATCTAAAGACTAGTTATTAATAGGTTTTGATGATAGAGCTATCCCACACTGCTTTATTCAAGCCAAAAGTTCCCCCTCCCCACCCGATAATTTTGCTCTAATCAACTAAGAATAAACTGAATGGAAACTTTAGTTGGGTATGGAAAAAGCCATAGAGCTGCTTGCCAAAGACTATCTTAAATGTTAAAAAGCTGGTTGATATCCTTAACATAAAATGTTGATTTATTCTTTAATGGGGTCACCATGATTTATAAAACATGTTGATTTGGCATGTTCCATCAATATTTGTCTATTAAGTATTGGTGGACCCACACTACAAGTAGAGGAAGAAGTAGCAATGCCATCGGAAAGTTAAAGCGGTTATCAACGCTCTTAGCAGCATCTTCACGATATATGGTTTCAAGATCGACAGTGTAAGTTATTCAAAATTTTATTCTGAATTACAGGACTATACTTCATCTTGTTCTGAGAGAACGAAGAGATATTTCACGATACTACATTTAATAACATTAAATTACATTTAATTATGCTCAAATATCAACAACAGTAATGGTAGAGAGAAGAAGGGAAGATAAATATGCAAGTGCCAGAACTTCATATAGCGATATCGAAATTCGCCGTTAAAATTTAGCGGTATTCAAGGTCATTAAGGAGTTTAAAGAAACGATTTAATAAATAGACGTTATTTTCAATCTAGAATGAAAGATAACGCGTATTTTATTTAAATTAGCCAAAAAAATATATAGAATATGTCCTGAATTCAAAATTTTGTTTGACAGGTGCATTAACCAGAAGCATTTATATCATATATCCACGGAACCTGATTCTATTTTACAAAATCAGAATTGTGTGCTGTTCTTGGCTCGTTTGTGAACTGAATCCATTACTATCAAACCGACAGACTCAAATTGAAGAGCACTTTGTGATTATCATTTTTATTGGTAATAAGGATGAATACATCAGTTATACCTTTAATGCTAACTTTGCCATTCATTCAGTTATATGAATAAGAATGTGAACAGTTCTACTCTGTGAATCATGTTACAAGCCGATCCCTTTTGTAGCTATTAAATCATCCATAAATTTCTGTCGAAAGTTTATATTCAATCAAAATTTAATTTCAGGACTTTGAAGTATCAAATATGATTGGCGAAATAGGTAAGATTATCAAGTCAAATTAACACTTGATTATAATTTGAATGTTCTATGAATACAAAGGTTCTCAAATGGATAAATGAATCATAAAAATAATTTATATTTGCCAGAATATTTAGAGATTGTAAACGAATGCTAGTGGCATACATGCCAACCACGTGCTAGATCGATTACCAGTAGTCACGTGCACAGAAGATCATTTCTAAACCTTCTAACGGGTCAGTTATCCTTAGCTGAAAAAAGACTTTGCAACTTAGACTACCAATATGCGGGAAATCATACACGTTCAACTCGGTCAATGTGGCAATCAAATGGGAGCCAAGGTAAAGCACCTAGTTTCTATATTTTTCGTTTCCTCTAGTTTTGGGAAGTTGTATCAGACGAGCATGGACTGAATTCCGATGGCCTTTACCGAGGAGATAGTGACCTACAGCTTGAGCGCATAGATGTCTACTATAATGAAGCAACTGGAGGTAGATTTGTACCTAGAGCCGTTCTGTGTGACCTAGAACCTGGCACTATGGAGGCTATTCGTTCTGGACCTGTTGGAAGCCTATTTCGCCCTGATAACTACGTCTTCGGAACAACTGGTGCTGGAAATAACTGGGCTAAAGGTCATTATACGGACGGTGCTGAATTAATTGAAAGCTTGCTGGATGTCGTTAGAAAGGAAGTGGAATGCAGTGAATGTCTTCAAGGATTTCAAATTGTTCATGCTCTTGGAGGTGGTACTGGCGCTGGTCTTGGTACTCTCCTTATCGGGAAGATCCGAGAAGAATTTCCTGATCGTATTATTTGCTCTTTCTCTGGCATCCCTTCACCAAAAGTTTCTGATGTAGTTGTTGAGCCCTATAACGCAACTCTCTCTTTCCATCATTTAATTGAGAACACTGACGAAACTTTCTGTATTGATAATGAGGCTCTTTACAACATTTGCAATAGGACTTTGAAATTATCAACCCCTACTTATGGTGATTTGAATCATCTCGTCAGCGCTACAATGTCTGGTGTCACAACATGCCTACGTTTTCCAGGTCAATTAAATGCTGACTTAAGAAAGTTAGCTACCAACATGGTCCCATTCCCGCGATTACATTTCTTTATGCCAGGATTTGCACCACTGACTAGCCGTCATTCCCAACCATATAGAAGCTATTCTGTTCATGATCTCACTGCTCAAATGTTTGACAGCCAAAATATGATGGCAGCTTGTGATCCCAGACATGGAAAGTATCTAACAGTTGCGGGAATGTTCCGTGGACATATTTCTATGAAGGAAATTGATGAAAATATGTTGAGCGTGCAGAATAAGAACTCTGCTTACTTTGTCGAGTGGATCCCGAATAATGTTAAAACTGCTGTATGTGATATCCCTCCAAGGGGTCTGAGAATGTCTGTGACATTCATAGGCAACAACACAGCTATTCAGGAAATATTCAAGAGAATAGTTGACCAATTTACAGCCATGTACAAGCGACGAGCATTCTTACATTGGTATACAGGAGAAGGCATGGAAGAATCAGAATTCGAAGAAGCTAAGACTAATATTGATGACTTAAATAGTGAGTATCAGCAATTCCAAGAAGCCACTATGGACGACGAGGTCCAAATAGAGTCAACTGATGAAAAAGAAAACTAATTGAAGTGAAATTTTAGGTTTCACTCACTCTGTGAATGTATGATTTGAGAAAGATTAATCATCTTTCTTTTATTTTAAGAAAATAAACTACCTACTCTGTATTTACTTCGTGGGAATTTTGTTAGAATTCGAGTTAATTAATTTGAAAATTAAGAACGAACCATGCGTATTATAAAATTAAGAATTAATTATGTGTTTGTGTGTTAAATGCATTAAGTCAATTTGGTTTATAGATCTAACAGCTTTCCAATTATTGGCAATTATGTTATTAAAATAGGATGACTAAACCGTGAACTATTTCTTTAAAAGGCAAAAAATTTCCATGTAAAAATAGGAATAAAATTTACATTAAAATTAATTTGATCTCCATTGTCATTAAAATCTTGATAGTGTGTAGGACAATTATCAAAGACATTTAATAATGGAGCTGACGATTCCAAGTTGAATTGATAGATTTGAAATAGATCGCACGATCTATGTATGTCAAACGGTATCAGATAGTTTGTTATCCGGTAGGAAGTGATTAATAGCCATGCTTTTTCAAGTATACAAAGAGCTGATGAGTGTTAGATTAAAATATTTAATGGTGGTCAAGGAAGTTGGGCCTATGCTTATCTCGTGATTCCAATCAGCTCGGAAAGAAAAGGTGGTACATCTTGTCGATACGTTATTGGAACTTACCTAAGCACTGATTGGAAATAGGACAGATACTTTTATTATTTGCGGGGCACACCAAGGTGTCACCACTGGACAAGTAGCCCCGTGCACACCCAGCAGGCTTTAAAGTGCCGTGCTCAATTTCGCTTAGAGAGCAGGTACGCCTGTAAGCGAAGGGTGCACCCAGCCAATCGCCAATCCATAACCCTTGCTTGACTTATCAAACCCTCCCTCCCCCCCTCATATTAAAATATATTTATTTCAAATGGAAGGCATTTTGATAGTTATCATTAACCCTTTAGCTGACTTCGGGCTTTACGGAGGGGAGGAACATCAGAGTGAGAAAAATTCAAGAGGAGGGAAAGGAGAGTGATTCACAGATGTGAAGAGACAGATGGACACAAAAAGCAGTGAAAAGGTAAGATGAGTACCGGTGTAGTGGTCGAATTTGGAATATATTTGGGGTCATGGTAGTTTGAAGTCAGAAGTCAACTGCCGAATAGTAGACCTCTTTGCCGTAAGTGTATACGTTGTCCAGAGTGCATACCTTGGACATATTAATATTTATTTATTTATATCAAATGGCAGGCGTCTTAGTGGTTATCATTAGCCCTTCAGTTGACTTCAGGCTTCACAGAGGGGAAGGAACATCAAATTGAAAAATGTCGAGGGGGGGGGGAGACAGAAGAGTGTGTAGAAAAAGGTGAGGTGAGTACTGTGAAAATGGTCGAATATAGCATAGAGTGAGGTGATGATAGTTTGAAGT
>UZAE01000297.1:0-27010 GCA_900617975.1 Rodentolepis nana | reverse complement strand
ACCACGTGGAGGTAAGTCTATCGCACACCCCAGGATTGATATATAATCTCAGCAATATAAGCTAATGAGGAAAAGCCATCTGAATTATTTATCTGCAATATCCAAGCAATTTATCGATACCTGCATTTCGCCTTGGCAATCACTTTTCTTTTCTAAGCAATGAAAGCTTAAGGAGAGGATTAGGAAAATACTGGTGTTTTATCCATTACCATTCAACCGGCCTTCATATGAAATATTAGTGGTCTGGTTAGAATTAATGACGCTTCATTTCTATTGGTTCAATGCCTACGACTTAGTGTCTACATTTCTAAAATGGCTACATATATGCCTAACGCTACAGCATAGGCGCAAGTTAAATCGATTACTTTGAGTCGTAGAATTGAGTATCTATCCTGCGATTCTAACGGAGTTTATGCCAAGTAAACGTATTGAACGAAGCACCAATACAATGGAGATTCATGGTTATGCGATTGCGCGCCTTGCAATTTTGATACAATAAGATGAAGATAAAATCGATATTCAAGCAAATATTTGATTGGATGGGCTAAATAAAATTTAATTTTTCCGTTCTATAATATTTATTTGAGAGAACTGTAAAGCACAGCGAATATCTTCAAGTGTTCAAATTTTCACTTCTATTTTCCATCATGCAATGCTAGGATTGCTTTATGAAGGTCATATTGTTATAAACACTTAAAGAAAGGGGAACCATTAAATAAGCTCCCTGATGGTCACAAAATTTAAAAAATGTGCTTCCACTTTTATCATTTGCTGAATAATGAAAAAAATTTTAAATAGCATCGATGATTACATGAAGATGCTTCATAATAAAGGCTAGATAGGCATAATTTTGAACCATGTTAAACCTTAATTCGGAAATATTCGTGCATGGAGCCTGTAAACCAAGTAATCACGTCATAAGCACATGTTCACAAAAGAAAGGAAAGAGTAAACTTCAAGCACTCTATTTATAGCTGATACGAAGCCCCAAAAGGAACAAAGTTGGCCAAACTGCCACACCTGTCAACAAAACAAACATCTCAATTCTTTTATTTAACTTTTAGTGGTTGCCTCTAAAATGTCTTGAAATACTTTTAAACCTAATCCAAATTCAACTTTCTTACACTCTGTCAACTGAAACTATCCGGATTAGGATATTACTCAGTTAAACAAAGCATTTATCTCATGTTTTCAAAGTGCTCTATCAGAATGACTTTCGATTTGCTTTCTCCGCATCTTCCTACATAACGAGAATTAATTGAAGAGAAGGTTTTGTTCACTTCTCAGTTCAATTGCCCTTTGTTTACGAAACCTGAATTTCCCTACTCACTTCATAACAAGTCATCCTTTGCCAACCCTAAGTTAGGCTTATTTAACTTAATTTTCAGCCTAAATTACTATGGGACCCTTTCAAATATCAGTTAGTAAAAAAGGCATTTTTAAACTGCTCACATTATCTGATTAGATGGAGATTTTGGTAGGAGACAGTGCAACACAAATTTTATTTATCATTAAAAGAGATCATTTTTTAAGAGTAAAAGTCATGTCTCTCAAAATAAATTGCTTTTACTCTAAATGCTCATATGATCTCAATTTTTCTTTTTTTTCAATCACATCATACGGGAAGGCACAAGCTTAATTCAATAAACGACTGAAAGTTCCCTTTAGAAAAGTAAATTATAGTTTCGATGGAAGAATCAGATTTCTATTAAAAAACTATTGAAGATCAAATGAATTAAATTCTCGTTTTGATGGCCCCTATCTAAATGATGAGCGCTTAATCGTAAATTATGTCTTTATAAAAGATAATTGGGGTATCAAGTTATATTTGAAAATAATCCTTCTGTCTAATTATGAAAATGGTGGATTTGTCAAGAATATTTTTTACCTTTGCAATAGACTTCCAATTTGTAATTTATTTATATCAACCAAATGCTTAACCTCAATCTACTACGTTCGTCGATCAATATACGCGTTGCAATATAGGTTCACGTACAATGACACCGTTCAACCCTAAGCTGCACATTTTCAATGAATTGGAATTTGTGGAGGGCAAGATGATCAAAGCACGCGTAGAATACTTATTAGAGACCCTTAAAAGCTGCCTTTCTACACAAGATAAATGCTGGAAAAAAGGTTAGTGTTTTTTTTCGAAATAGGTCAAATGGAATCTCACGACTTAGATCAGAGTACTTTGCTCAGAAATAGGGTATTTCTTTTTCATATAAATTTTTGACAACACTATCTTTAATTTGAAGCTTCACAAGAAAAGAAAAAATGTTCATTTCTCCTGTTCTTTAGCTATACGTATATCGATTCCTGTGGGACAGTTAATACAATAGGGAATGTGGTAGTATTTAGTTATGTTTTTAAATATATACGCACTGATGACAGAGGATTGGGGGCAATGACAAACAACCCCGTTTCAAAAATTACAAATCCCTTTGCAGGAACCACAGACAAACACTACTTACGCCTATTTATTTCCAGATATTTGCATATATTGTCGAGTATCTAGATTTAATATGATCTCGCTGGCAACGTCAATGTTTAACTATAAACAGAATTGAATAAAATTGTAAAAAAATTTTTCATAAATAAAACTACCTTTTGGTCAATTTTCCTTGCATCAGCTCGTTTCGGTGTTGATTCTTTACTACTTTCAACGCAAGCCGCTGGCCGAGGAATAAGCGACGGACTCTGAGGACTCGAAGTCTTTCGCAGAACCTCGGGTTCTGTTGAATTCGGAGTTTGTGAATTATTTTTTTGGTTAAAACTCCTTCTATCCGAAGACAGAGATACATGATCTGTCGGGGTTCGTAGAGAAGTGTGTCGTATTTGAGAGAATCGATATTGGTTTCGAGGAGAAAGGATCTGACCCTGGTGGACATTCGGATGCTTCCGCATAATCAAAGGAGCCTCTGCTTGATTTCGAGTTGAAGAGATGACATGTTTTCGATATTGGTCGGTGATTTCTTCGATTGGGCTACACGCCTCATATCCGCTCATACGATAATGACCTCGATAATAACCAATTGGAGAACTGATAGGACTCGCTGGAGTACTTGATCTAATATCCAAATTAGTACTTGCAGACTGCTTGCGTCTGAAATTAACCAAAGCAGACAAAATGCATATAACTTTAATTCCAAAGTGATTGATAGATAATCAAGAAATGGGATTATTTAAGATTATCGTCTGATGAAATTTAATTATAGATCAATTTAAACGTGGTTAAAAAGTAAGACTTGAAAGAATATGGAAGACTTTTAAATTACCACTAACATATCACATTTCTTAGTTATCGGTGCAAATATATATAAACTGTATTACAGATTTGGTATTCTTTAAACTGTTTTCTCAAGAAAATGGTTAGATTTAGTTTTTTTCAGATTAGCCAACCTCTACTAAATACTCTTGAATAAATCAATTAAAAATAGCCATTGTGGGGGTATAAGATCGATTAGGTTTTGTGTCGAAACATTGAAGTTATTTTTAGCGAAATTTCCATCCAATTCATCATTGTACTAGAGCAAACACACACACTTCAATTCTTTTCACTTCAATTCAATGAAACACTGCAGATACCTTGACAACTAAGAGGCAGAAATAGAATCTTCAATTCATTGAGATGACAGTCCTTCCTTCAGAATCGTTCGTATTCATTCTCTTAAAAAATCCGTAAATTGGTAGCAATTTCAATAAACAACTATTAGATTATTTCCGAAATTAAAGCAATCAATTAATCAGTTATTTATTTAAATATGGACGTTCTTTTAGTTCTTTTATTTCACAAAAGTGTCCAAAAATTATACAAGGATTGCGAATTCAACGCCGTATTCAACAATGAGGCAATGGTGAGTATAGTCCAACTCTTTCAATGATCTTCCCCTTCCACGATTGTGCACTTCGTGTCCATTTTATCTCAGTTTTACCCTCTCTCAAATAAAAGCCATACTGGTCTAATAAATAAATTCTACCCGATTATCTGTTGATAATACGCATATCCAATAGAAATTGAACGAAAGATTCCGCTAGATCACTACTAAAACTAACTAATTAAGATCCACTTTTAAATATAGTGAAAAGACCACATTACTTCCTTAATGTGGGATTTTATATGCACCTTCATGCCTCTTCGGGATGGTAAGAAGGCAGACTGTGCCTTCAAAAATAATTCATTCACTCTCTGACATGGCCTCCCGTTTATCAACCTTCAGACGAGAAGTATTCTTGAGTTCTTATCTATTAGTAAGTATAGAATGAAACTATTCCCCAAATCTATAATGAAAAATCTGTCTGTTAGCAATAGTTTAGGACATTGTCTGCCTGTAAAACCTTTGTTCTAAATTATATCTCCTTCTAAAAGTGAATGATCTATCTTATCTATATTAGTGCCAATCCGTGGCTGTACTTTCTAATGCTTCGCTTTGTTTAAAATTTCCTGCAGTTCGTTTTTTTGCATACAGCCTACGAAATATGCACTTTATACATTTAGTTCTATATTACGCTATAAACACTTCAGAAAGTACACTGATTGAAGACAGTCTTTTCCTCCTTCGTGACTCTAATGGAACTTTCTGACTCCAGCAAGAGAAACTCCAGCAAGAAACCAGATTTTTGAAGCTGGTTCAGTTATTAGGCATGCAGTAACCTAAGAAAAACTTACAATTTTTGAACAGCTAGTCCGCGTCTACCAGCCAATGGCGAACCTTCACTAAGATCTCCCAATGAAAGACGAACAGTTCCATTAATTCCTAATCGAAGACTGTCGATTCTTTTACGGGGAGGATCTGGCAGAGAAATGAAATAGGGTATTACTCAATACAAACACATTGGTGGTCAGCTAGTTTCATCTTATATCATTGATTATTTCAGAGCCTGGATCAAATGATCTGCTAATCAGCTTAAAATAAGGAATATTAAATGATAATATCTATATTTTGACACATATTATGAATATATTTATTAAATTAGTGTGGAAATAGGACAATTTTCATAAACACCAAGTTATACTCACCTTTTACGGGACACATTCCGACTAAAATGTAGAAAAATAAAAAAAATTGTTAAGCATATCATCTCAATTTTGTTTTTGACAACATTAAGAAAAAGCAAATATAATCAGATATTGTTTATATTCCAAACCGATACCTCAGATACTCGCTTTTGAGATATTCTATAGTATTCTATCCATAAGTACATTCGCAGAAGCCTCTACTTAAAAATCTATATGAGTAGTATGGCAGTAGAATACAATTTCATAACAGATTTGCGAGCATCATTTATTCTCTGTTAAGTGAAATTACCTTTACATTGGTAAAAAACCAACGAATGTGTTTTAAGTGCTGCTAATATGGGAGAAACAACTGTTGCTCCCTAAGATCTGGGTATGTCTAAGAGAAGGCCAGTAGGAATCATCCCACAACGACAAATTACTGTACAATTCCTCTTCAAAGTATCCGCTACGCCCCTCGCTGAGGTAAAATTATACGAGCTAAGGCGGATAATGCATTTATGAATATAACTACGGCGTCATGAGTCACCTTTGCTCCATTACTATTCAACTTCTCGCCGCTAACGTTAATCACACCGCCCTTAAAGCAGATTGTATATCTGCCAAGTTTGGGAAAAGAGCTGAAAAGAACCAATTATAATCTTATTAGTATTTTAATGGAGAATAAAGATGGAATAGCACACCAAGAATAAAAGGATCACGTTCAAAAACGCATGAAGTGGGTTGCAAGGTACAGTTTCCACTCCTAATATTTCGTAACAAACAAGGGCTAGGATCTTCTCAATTAGTTGAAGATCGATACGAACGTGAACATCCACAGCTGATGAGTAGACCCCCTTACACGAAGAATCGACTAAAAATTTACATAACTTCTGGTAAATTAACTAGGATCGCGAGTTATAGATCTATCTTCAGTCGACTTGTCGTAAAGAATAGAAAGAAAGTAGATGGTCTTAAGTTTAATGGCAACGAGTTCTGATTCTGTTTTATAAATTAAGATAACATATATTTTGAAATAATCATCTTTAACTACTGATTGACTACGCATATCTTGTCAGTATTATCACAGAATAGTCAGGTTGTAAAAGGCATGGTTTATATTGGCACATTTCCTCAACATTCGATTACCTATTGGTTGAAGAGTAAGAATACAAGGACAAGTCAAAAAGCTTTCAGACAATTGCCATAACTTTAATTAGAACTGTTCGACTCACCATCGTCGTTGCCTATAAGCATCAGGGCAAATACATTTAACCACTGGAAAAAATGTTTAAATAGCATCTGCATTGATTTCATTCTTTCCCTGTGCCTTTATGCAATATTTAGTACTCAGCTCAAAAAATGGGTAATTCGCCATCGCAACTTTCTCTTAAAATGGCTGCTTCATAAACGTCTGTTCACTTTCTTCACTACGAAAAAAGAAACAACTTGTTGTTCATTCTTCTTTGGAATGTGCTTGTTTCACGCTCTCTTCAAAGTGACAGAAATCGATGAATTTCACCTTGGTACCACTTGGGTTGAGTATGGGCGGGGCCATTGGCAGTTATCTTCAACTTGCATATTCCAAAAAAATTGGTCAAATTTAAAACTGGACTGGGTGATGACGTAATTGCTTTTTTTGTTGAACAAAATAACATTCACGCGAAAAGGCATAGATTTTGCATTAATAATAATAAAAGGCGAAACTCACTAGTGCTACTTCGCGTTCTAATTTCATCCGGATCCTCGTAGCACGGGCTTCTGATCTTCCGATCAAGGAGGAGGAAGTAAATAACCTTCTCTGTATTATGACTAAAAGGAATCACGAAATGCGCTCATTACTAAATTCTATTTGAATGAGTAAAGAGCGTGCTTCAATCAGCATCTACATTCCACTTCTCAGTTCAAAGTACCAGGCTTAGATCGACTTACACATCTGCATAATACGAGGTTGTACAACGCATTGCTTGGAATTAGTCAATCTCGCAATGATAGAAGGCTAATTTATTACCAGAAAAGGTTCAGAAGGCGTTGCCAGGACGTGTGTCAAGATACACATCAACAACAAGCATGGAATTACCTTGGGTAATCGTGATGACGTATTTGGAAGGTGGGTGTGGGGTGAGTGACTAAGTATTTCAAATCGTTTGGTTTTGGCCCATAGTAGACACCTTACCTTCACGCTTAATGGGTGGCCTTCTCATCGGTTTGACAATAAAATCAGACATGATGGCGGGCGGATTCTACTCTGAACGTCTACACGATTTTCGATTAAAGTCAGACAAAAGGTTTGATAAGTAAATGAAATCTTTGTGAGAAGAATTATATAAATTTTGCTAAATTATATAGGGGACTTGGGATTCAGAGATGGTCATTTTTCTTCCCTCAGTTTGATTTTATAAATCGAGTCAAATAGCCTGTAAGCCAATAAATAGAAACTACTCTCTTCGCTTTAAAAGCAATGTGGCTAAAGCACAATCCTTCCCCAAAGGTGAATCCTCTCCAATTTGCCTTGTCGTTTGCCTCTTTAAACCGTAAAATTCCTATTTCACAAATTCTATGCGCCTCCTCTTTGTCCGTCATGCAAAATTCAACTGCCTAAATCATTGAAGGGACCGAAGTAACTGTTTCTTTTAAGGAGCTCAACGCGTTTGCTGGGAATACTTTCGAGAAATTATTCCCACTAACTTGGTGCCATTGTCTTTCCAATACAAAGAAATATACAAAGTAACTCAAACGCGACTCACTATCGATAATCTTTAATCGTAAATTTACCTCATAGCAAGTAGTGTAAAGCCTATCATTTCAATGAAAGCTATTTTTGATTGAAGGGCATCATAATTAAGGCATCGTGCCTAAATCATTGACGTATTTTCCCATTCATTGAATTTGCTTTTAATATAATGACTTGTGCTGCCTCCGTGGCGCAATCGGTAGGGGTGTGCGATAGATTTACCTCCGCGTGGTGCACCCTGGGCAACGTATACTCATATGGCAAAAAAAGTCTATTGACTGCCAGTTGACTTCTCACTTCAAACTACCACGACCCCCCCCCTGGTTGTCATATTCGACTCCTTCCACAGTACTCACCTTACCTTTTTCTCTACCTTTGTGTCTGCCTCTTTTACACCTGTGAATCACTCTTCTGTTTCCCACCCCTCGACTTTCTGCTACTTTGATGTTCCTCCTCCCCTCTGTGAAGCCCTAAGTCAGCTAAATGGCTAATGATATCTTTCAAAACGCTTGCCATTTGAAATAAATAAATATAATGACTTGATATTTAATTGCAATCTTTTTTTGTGAAGAGCTTCCTAAGTGTAACAGACTAGATGTACCCAAATGTGACAGGACATACGTCATTGCTGATTTGCCTAAACGCGTTGGATTTCAGTCGACTGGATTAGGATGTGGTCTAGACAAAATTGCTCGAATTTTAATCCGAACATTAATTCATTGAGTTTGGGTGTAGAGTGTTAAGGGAAGGCTGTGATTAAAACGTGTATTTTTAAGCCGTTTAATCAACAGAAAATGAAGAGAATTAATCATCTCGCAAAACACTGGTAACCTCTATTTAATTAGAATAATATTTAATCGGATAAAAGGGAGCTTGTTACGAAGTAAGTGGAAACTCAACAACTCTTCCTTCTCCAACGTTATTCCACACTCAATCCTGCTTTCTATGAAATAACATTTTAAAGAAAAGCAGTAGTTTAGACTTGTCTAATAACAGAAAAAAGACATGCATTTAAGCCAAGTTAAAGTTATTATTCAACTTAAACCGTTAGAATAAAGAATTTTAGCTGATCGGAGTACAAAATTTTTTGAAAGCTATATTCACCTCTGTTCCTATTAACGAACAAAACAACGTTAATATATACAATAAAACGAGAAAGCCGAAAGCAAATTGTGTAAATATTTGTGTAAATGCCGAATAGATAAATGGTTTTCCTATAGGACGTCTGATGGAGGACACATCATTGCACAAAGTTGGTTACTCCGATGATTAATCGTTTGCATTCGTGTCCCGGCCCCATTAGGACCTCTAACGGTATTCACTTTTGTACCACCTTTTTGATACTTAAATCATACTAAAGTGCTTATTTCCTCTGTTCCAAGCTCTGATGCAAAGTAAAGACGCGTCTGTTTCTATGAGTAATAAAGTATGAAATCACTGACATTTCCACCCTAGATAAAGCTTAAATGAGTATTACATATGCGATGGGATTGAAACTTAAATGGCGAAGAATATGAAGTTTCGATTAGAGAGATAGGGTTGGCTAATAACAATTCGATCCAAAGTTCATTGAAGACTGTCAGGAAAGATAAAAAGCCATTGTCTAACAAATGCTGTCTCAAAAGATTCAAGGAGCTTCAGTTTAATGCTTGTTCAATTTAATTTTCAATGAAAAATCAATATTCCAAGTGCCTTTCTTTTACAAAGAAAAGAAGCATTATTATTAGTAGTGGAGATATCTACTTTAAAAGTCTTAATACGTGACCCCTTGTTACGATATTTCACGTCGAATCAAACTAAATTCTTCCCATGTTCATCTCGCCATCAAAGCAGAGTATTTTTAAGTGGATTTAGTAAAAAATTATCAATGGTATCCCTTGCTTATTTCCAGTATTCTATTTTTAGGCATTTTCCAAACGGACTTATTTGCTTACATTAACAAAGTTGACATCACTCCAGCACTTCTCCATTCAAGTTAAATTTAATTCACGCACACGTTAATTTTATCGACCACATGTACAACAACGTCGGCTCAAATTCCATTAAAAATATTGTCGGTAATTCTTTCTACCTAGTATGATAAAATTTCACACTATAAGTGCACAAATTGGAGGCATCCTTGGGGTACGGGATAAATAAATGAACTAAAGTACTGACGGTTGATTTTTGGAATCGAGTGATATTCTCATTTCTCGAAGATTGTCAAAAGTCCTCTTAAAAGACAACAGGACTCTACTGATCATAAGATCAAAAGTTGTGAACTCCAACCCCACCACAAGTAATGAAAATAGGACTATTCGAAATTCGTTCCGTGGGAAATAATGTTGTGTTCATCTATGATTCCAATCAAATTTCTATACAAGTTTCTCGACTATCAACAAAGTTTGATCAAACTTCTCTAATTTGTAAATTTTATTCTGATTATGCCTGTCTTATGCAACCAAATACAAATGCAAGTTTACATAGTATTTCCGCGTTGCTGAACCAGCCAAGAAGTTGATGAGTAAAGTCTTGGCAAATAGAGTTGACCAATTAGATAAAAGCGCATTACTTCAAAAAAATCGATTTCTGAAACCCGCATACTTCGAACCAAAAAACGGTCCAAGAAAATGGATAAATGGGTGATAATAGCTTGGTTCAGGTGTAGGAGCAATACCCGAACTCATGAAATACTCTCAACTTTTATTCATGTACTTTTGGCCTTGACTCAGGCAAATTGAAAGCTTTACAAAACGCGTTTAAGCCACAAACGTCCTGTGCTAGACGATACATTCAAATAATATTAAATTATTAACATTTTCAAAAAAAAATCATCTCCAAACTATGAATTTTACTAATAAGTGCATACCGGTTCAAGCATTCGTTTTGGACTAATGAAATTAAACTCAATTTATTCTTATTTTTAGGTCTTTTCTTTCAAAAAGGAATAAAAATAAAAACGTAAAAAATACATTCCAACCTTTGCGCTGTTTAAAAAGAGTGTATGTCAGTTTCTTTTCTTCGACACAACTTTTTTCCAGAAGGAAATGAAGCAACTTTTCATCATACCAAAGATTATGGTATCAGCACAGATGACATCAATTGTTATATTTTTGTTGTTTATAATATATTTAATTAAATAATGGCTGTAGTTTCCAGGGTTTGAAGCCCAAAAACTTCATTCCTCGAGATTCTGAAAGTACTCTAGGAAAAATCGCCCAAAGCGAGCGATGGCCGTGCTCTCCACTTTTGAATTACGGAACTATCAACTGATGTAGTCTGGCAGAACTTCAACCCCCTTGTGTACAAGATGACAGGTAGATGCTGCTGTGAAATGATTCATCGGAAGTAACCATATTTGTTTTACTGCATGCATGGCTAGATTTTTATATCGATCTTTTCCATACATACCATGAATATTATTATTATTTCAAATGGCAGACTTTATGGTATTTATCATTAGCCCAACATACCATGAATAGAGATTTTGACACACTATCATTTGCAGTGTACCATCTTTGATTTTCCCTATCCCTTACTCTACCTTATTTGAGGTCAAAATTTTGATATGTTAGAATGCTAACAATTTGGACTAATTCTCTTTGTATATGTAATTGTAGCTACACAGTATTAAGGAAACTTTCAAAAGGAAGAATAAGCCGGTCTGGGGATAGGGGGAGGTAAACAGGCATCGAAGTACCATGGCACGATCACCGAATAATGTAGGGCGGCCAAGATTCTATGTGATTAATTCCCTCCATCTCGAATGGAATTAAAGAAGGCGATTATTGAAGTCACAGGGAAAGTTGCAGAAAATGTAACAGAACACATAATGAGGTTATAACTAAGTTCACAGTCACGGCCTTATACTCCAACTTCACTAGCCATCGAACATGAAATAAAAATGTCCCTTGCCTATCAAGCAGCCTCGAAAGTATCAAAATTTGCTTGTTTGGCTGCTGTGTAATGACGCGTTCGGCCGACAGCGGAGGCTACTGCGAATGCGCTGCAGAAGGATGGCCAAGGAGCAAGCAGGGTAGAGAAGTATCGAGAGGGGGTGGGGGTGGAGAGAGGGAGGGAGGGAGGGAGACTGACTAAATATAAAACCAAAGCTCCTCACGCCTCATGGGGAGGAGACGGAGTGATAAGCAACTGCTTCCGATGCCTGTTTTTACCATTATTTAATATCGTTTACTTTCGCCTGTTCACAACTATGAAGGAGGCTGTTTTGCGATTAGATTTCGCTCATGAAAAAGCCAATTGTTTTGTTTAACCTGGAAAATATCAGGACACAGAGTGCTTGGCCATTACAGACTAATTGCTGCTGAATTATTTCCGAGGTCCCAGTTACTCATTTTTTCCCCATTGTGAGATTCAAACCTCATTTCCAATCCATTCAGACCCAAAAATGTGCAAATATATTTTGACACCTCTAAACAAAAATGATCTACTTGAATGCAAATGTTCCATATATGCGCAGTAAGTTTACACTCTTGTGTGAATGCATTGAAAAACAACGAATGATAACGAGTCTTTACTGAATTGGCCTTTCCATCCAACTGTTGCAATAGACGTGGGGCTCCCCTTACTAGCAAATGAACCCTCCTTTTATTGGGGGTTTTCGATCTGTCTGATTGGTTCGTGACGTTAATGCTAACTTCGGGAATAATTTATTGGCCAGTGGGTATAATATTCAAGTGCGATTGGCAATCAGAGGAGTTTGAGAAAGAGTCCCATCGATGCATTGCACATGCACTCTTACAACTTAAGTAACAGAACATTGGATATCAGTTAATGAATAATCGAGGTGTTACCCAATTCATACTAGCAAACTTGCTTAACTCAAGTATCTGTGGTTAAATTTTAAATCAATTCAAATGACAAGTCATTTTGAGTGTTATTTGAAACGAAAGAATTAGAATTTGGAAATGCTAAATGAGCTAACTGTGTCTATTCAAAAACGAAGAATTTCAATTTCCCCAAGTCTTTCATACTGGAAAATATGCACAACTTGACAAAGAAATGCCTGAACTATTCAACCTGACCTAAATTCAAGTCTGTGATTGAACGAAAGATCATTTTCCTTTTAATGATCACATAAATCCTTCCACGTCGATTTGACATAAATTATTTTATAACACGTGACAATTGCGAGGAAAAAGAACTTACTAGGGTGAAAGCAGGGCGTCATAGAGCTTTTCTTCGTTTCTGAAACACTGCAAGGAAGTCATGGTGGCGAAAATATCGGGATCGACGTCTTCACGAGATGGAATGATGGAAGTTTGCACAGCCTGAGACATTGGGGGCTCCGTTTGCAATGGAGGCTCCTGATCACTATGGTCATCGCAAATACAAGCGATACGTTAAATCCTCAAATATTTCAGCACCTTTATTCCTTATTTTCAAATATGTGGTTTCTGAACTCCAGCCACCAATGAAAGTGTTCATAAAACTTAGGTTTCTGCGTCAAATCGCACATCTGAGAAGTCTGAGGTTAAGATTTCAGTGATTATACCCACCAATCCTAGCTCACCAACCGCAATGAGGCGTAAACAGAAATTGAGTTCGTCAAAAAAGCAATTTGCTTCTCACTTCCCACTTACAATTACTCTTCCTGTTAGCCGTTGGGATTTATCTTGTGCTTGGCTAATAAAACCTTTTATTAACTGAACAAAATATTCGAATGGTATACAGGAGATGCCTACGTGCATTCGCAAATAGTTCTCACTCGGAATTGACCACCATGAAGACACACTCACCTGAATTAGTGCTTATGATCCCGGTTTCAATTACACCCCTCCACCACCACTAATTGCCTTTTTTCTATAAATATAGTTATTTAGTATAGTGTTTTCAAGGCAAGTATTTGGCTAACTATCCCTTCAAGTCCCTTGTCGATATTTCCCACTTTGCTAACCTCTTGCATTCTGTCTCAACACATCTCGCTCAATTTGACTCTTTTATACTTTCACATAATTTTAAATGGAGATAAATTGGCATGTGTCCCCAATCATCCATTAGAGACAAGTATCGGAAGTTAATACTTAATTAAATTGCGACACAGATCAGTTCGTGGATAATCCGAATTTTAGTCAAAATTGCTAAAAATAAATGACACTTCAAATGGCTTTGCTAAATGTGTGCCTGGCTGAAAACTTGTTTTAATATACAGTGACTAAAAACGAACACCTTGGCAAATTCTTATCTAAAATCTGCCCCCATCTCCAGGTTAATGTGATTAGATTCGCCTACATGATTAGCACAGAAAACTAACCAATGCTCCTCCGGCATTCACGAACCCACTTCAATTGTTGCAGCTCTATTTCAACCTGTTATTTTCAACTGGAGCGTTTTCATTTCTGAATTTTACCACACTACCCTTCACGACTGCCTTTCCCTCTAACATCTACTTACATGAACGTTATCTCACTTCTTTTACTTCTTTGGAAGCGTTCTTGAGACGACGGTAAGTGATTCCTTCTTCTGTTCCTCTTGACTTCAAAACTGTATTTGCTTTTACACTGAACTCTGCTTTATTTTTCTACTCATACATTCTCGCCATTTCTTTATAAATCGTGATTCGAGAAATGCTTCAAGTTGCAGAGATATTGAGGCCATGTCGGTAGCATTTGTGCGAAATATGCGTTTTTTTTCAATATAAAGGGCCTCCGCAAACGTGACAAGGAGGGGGGTGGGGGTTAAAGCAGACGTCCATAATCGAGTATAACAACAGCGAAGTCAGTTGTTTCACCACGTCAAGTTAATGTGAGTGTGCTGTAGACTTCCTCCAATACCACTACCACCATCACCACCACCGCATTTGCCTGCATTTTACTCCTTCAAGCAGCGAACTTATGGAACCAGTATATACGAGACGAACGTCGTTGTTTCATAATGAATCCTATCTCTTGTTTTTTTGACAAACTCTACTGTCAGAGTGGCACCTCTGACTAATAGCATGAGGGAATAATTACAAAACGAGGACATAAATTGGCACCAAAAATGGGCCTTTCTTACCTAGTTACCCACGGGTGTTCTAGGACTTCTTTCAACTAAAAGATAAACAGAACTTCAATTATTACAATTTGAAATATATAAATGTAGCAATAAAATTTCCTTCTTTTGTAAGAGTTAATGCACTCACTTCTGGATGGAATTATTTGAGAGTTACATGTATAATAAAATTTTTTAATTCATTTAAATTATTTATTTTAAAAGTAAAATATCATTCGAGCCATACAGTTTGCTATTTTTCAAAGGCTATGAATGAAACTTTCCAATCTTTTAAAATGGGCAGTGTGAAAGTTCAAAGAACCAATATAAATGATTTATGGCAAACATAAGGTCTTAAAATTTATTAATCAAAAGGTGGCACATCGTGTATCCTACTAGAGAAAAGATTGGAAATTGGATTTAGTGTGAGGACGATACAACGAGCCCTTACGCAGCCGATACATGAAGTGAAATGCATCAAAATCAAAATGGTGAACATTGACCAAACGAAATAGTGTAATTACGACCGTTTTCAGTTTAAGATTCGGCTAAGTTACTCTTTTCGACTTCTGGGAAAAGCCTATTCGTCTTCTGTTTTAGCCTGAAAACTAGAATAAAAAATTTAGATCTCATCACAGTAAAACAATCTCATTCTACCTAGATCAAATCATTCTTTGATTGGATTTCCTCTCGTATAAAAATGGTCACAACTTTGATTATTCCGTGAGGAAATTACAACGCGCCCTTTCCGCTCACTTGATTTAACTGGATTAACCGAGTCAATTCAAATTCTACTAGTCGAAAAAGAGTGTTGCTCATGCAAAATCAGGTTCCGTATCGATTTGCATCAAATTTTAAATGTTTTGGGAAATTTTCCTTTAAAGCTACTTACTTATGTCTGTAATATATTTTGCGTGTACTCAATACCTTTCCAAATAGTCTCTTAAAAGCCCTTGGCAATTTCCCTGGTGTTGGTATCACTAGAGGGACTAATATTCTTGAGTTAATTTAAATTTTAGAAAAAATAGCTCGAAATTAAATAATCATTTTAAGTTGTAGTAGCTTCAGAATTGAATGCCAGTCAGAGGAAGTTTAGTCTTGCACAATTCTTATTATTTAACAATTGAATTTTACTACGCTTTAGAATATACCTAGAATTTTCACGAAGGCAATTCAATTTCTTAGCACAGAATAGTCATTGAATTGGAGGAACGATGGTGCAGTCCAATAGAGAGTGTAGACGAATGAATCGTTTAAAAGCACAGAATTCGGTCATGAAGTCAACAAGTTACTTCATTTGATCACTAGCCTAACATGATATCCTCTTAATTCACCAATTCGTATTCTCATGTTCAAACCAACACATTTCAAAATTTGACCCCCTGGCTTCATGAAATGGCTCAAAATGACGATATTCCATGCTTATTGAACCACTGATTATATTGAGCGGGCGATCAAGTCCTCTAGACCCACTCATCTGTACTTATAGCCAGGAGATTTTGTCATCATAGAAGTTTTGAACGAAGCAGAGGTGGCTATATTTCAATAATGTGACATGATGCGTCATGTACAACTGTTTATTCGTTTCACAAATAATTATTTTTTGAGCTCAGCCCACATGTAACTGAGCGCTTGAAAGAATAGGCACAGGTAATAATAGTACTATAAGCGTTGCTAAGCAACATATGTCAACACAACTCACAGAAATTCTCTTTTTAGGGTCGATTTCAATCATAGCTCGAAGAAGAGCTTGACAATCAGACGAAACAAAAGGAGGAATATGAAAGTTTCCTCTCTTCACTTTCTCCAGCAGATTACGCAAATTGTCATCGTCAAATGGTAGAGCGCCCTAAAATTAAGAAAAAAAACCGACTGCCGCAAAAGTTGAGTTAAACCGAGAAGGAGAGAAAGACTAGGTGAACTCTTGTCAATTTTTGTAAGTAAAATATCACTTTTAAATTTTATTTAGTATTTCCATAGCGTTAAATAAAAATAGCATATATTCTTCTGTCCATGATCAATGATTGAGAAGCCAAACTTGTACTCATGTTGACGCAGAAGAAACGAGATTCGCAAAAATTTATTGAGTGCCTATCTTACAATTTTTTATTAGATTGTTATACACGCGTCGAAAAAGTGATCAATGAGAATTCTTCAATTAAATTGCATTTTATATAATTAGAAATTGTACAGAAATAGCTTTATTAATGTCAGCGATATAATCATTTACATCATTCGGACGTATAGTCCTCTTGGCGATGAAATTTTAACAATTTGAAAGATATAGGTTTCAAATCCACGGAGGCAATCTTGAATTTCATTATTAATGAAGGAAATCAGCATCGACTGCGATTTTTAATCATTTGCCTTGGCAGATAAACTCTAACCATATGTTCGTAAAAACCTGAAAAAAGTTAATATTTATGTAAAAAAGTTTAACGAGTGCTAAAAATGTCAGAAATTCCAATTTCAGAATGTAATTCTTCAATTACCGTTCTTTTCATTCGTAATATTAATATTAAAGGTTAGCTCAGAATCGTACCTTTAATAGGATTTTTCACAAACAGATCTCTAGTTGTGAGCGCCTTCTGACTGATATATTTCATTTACCATGAGTTTGCAGATTTGCCTATCTTTTAGTAGTTCAAGAGAAAATGGAATATTCGAAAAGAAGTTTTGAAGCTTGTCCATCTGTTTCGAGAGTAAGTTATTCTTAATTCGGGGTTATATGATTGGTCAAAATGCAAGATTGAAGTTCTGTCTCAAGATAAGCAATTTTCACAATTGCTCCTGACATCTTGACAGAAAGTCATGAATAAATTCACCATCGGTTTGAAAGTATTTTTTTACTTTCAAACAACAATCTTGCTCATATTCTTTGTTGAATCCAAATCATTAAGTGAATATGATGCGGCTTTCTCTCCGGATCTGAGTCGACTTTAGAACAAGACTTTCTAGCTGAAATCTATTTATTGATATAATGGCAATTTTTTCACTTAAATTAGTCTTATTTTGGTAGAAAAAATGCAATAAATATGTTGGAGCAGAATATATTTATAAAAAATAGCGTATAATATCCATTAGCATTGAAACTGACCACTAGTAGCGCGTATAGGATTACCCCACAGGACCAAACATCTGCTCTTCGGCCGTCATATTTCTCACCCTATGAATAAAAATATTTTTTTTAATGAAATTGATACTATGTTTTATCATTCAAAATTATTTCAACAAGAGTATTGAAATTTCATGAATTCATTGATTTTCATTACACCATTGAAGCGTGCATTGCAAGGGTACAACGATAATGAGTCGAAAATAATGCACGAAATTGATATTGAATAAATCAGTTCAAGTCTTTCACTTAATCATGTCTTGTTGAAACTGCAACAACAATTCAGTAATAAATTATATCTAGAAAGCAACATTTGCAAGGCCATTGTGGTCAATTTGTAAGACCTAAAAGCGAATGCTTTAATAGATAGCATTATGTAACTGATTAAAATTTTGATAACTTGCAACATTACATAATTTGCATTCAATTTATCTCCGTCTATCCAAGTTACTACGGACTGTTTGGCAAATATTATGCAGTTTGTGTTCGTATTTCTCCAAATTTAATACAATATCTATCTATTTGTATTGCGTATCTAGTCATTAAATTTGGGGTAAATGCTTAAAATTAGCATGAATCTGGGATTCAGTTTTTTTAATATTTTCTTGCACCCATGTTCTTTTCAATTACAATGTTTTCTATAGTTGGCTCGATAAATAGCCAAGTATCCTACAATTTCTACATAAGTTTTTTTTGAATTTCCATATTTCAAAAGCGGGGTGTGCGATAGACTTACCTCCACGTGGTGCACCCTGGGCAACGTATACTCATACGGCATAAAAGTCTATTAACTGGCAGTTGACTTCTCACTTCAAACTACCATCACCCCACTGCATGCCATATTTCACCACTTTCACAGTTCTTACCTCACATTTTTCCTACCTTTGTGTTTGTCTGTCTCTTTTACATCTGTGAGTCATTATTCTGTCCCCCCTCTCGACTTTCTGTCACTTTGGTGTCCAGTTCCCCCCTCTCGATTTTTTTTCAACCCCCTCCATCTCGAAATTTTTCACTTTGATGTTCCTTCCATGTGAAGCCTGAAGTCAACTAAAGGGCTAATGATACCTATTATAACGCCTGCCATTTGAAATAAATAAATATATTTCAAAAGCCCTTAAATTAAACCACTTTGCCTATTCTGAAAATTTGACACATGACATTACGATATCTTTCAAACTTCTCCTATTCATTGAATTGTATGTAGATGTAAATCTTCTCTCGTGAATATAAACGTCCAATGCGGTTGTTCATTAAAATCTCTTCAAAGCCAAACGTCAGTATTCAAAACCGAGATGGCCATAAAGATAAAGGAAAACTGATACTTATATATTCGAACTTTCTGTATTTGATTTCACTTCAAAATTTGATATTAGCAGCTATAAATCTCCTAGCACAAGCCATAAACGAGAGAAGTAATGATTTACGATTTTCTCCAACATATGTTCTGTCTTATTTATAAATGGAGTTTCGTTAAAAAAGCATACCAATGAAAATGCAATTTCTATTTTATCTTGCTATATATAGTGGAATTTCCGGCTTTCTGTGAGGCAATTTAACTGTTTTTAATGATCTATAAGACAACAGAACTGAAGTTCAGTGTTCTCCAATTCCCACTTAGTGGCTTCATCCTATTTGTGATGCCCATATCCCCAAGATGTTTAATTATTCATTGATTTCTCATGAAGTAACAGTGGATGCTCAATTCATATGTCAAGTCGTCATACTTTTCTTAATTGAAAAATAACTCTCAACAATGAACCGTCAGTGTACGAAACAACAGAAAAATTGCATGCCATGCAAAAGGATAACGACATATGAGGAGGAGGAGGAGATGACAGACAGTTGGCAATAGAAGCATTCCATCTTACCCGAATCACTTCCGGACACGCATAATGGGGTGACCTAAAAACCCACCAATTTTTGTTAAATGTTTATCATTTCGCATAAGAAAGTCTCTAAATAATGGATTCTTCATTCTTTTCTCCTCATGTGTCAAAATGACAAGTTTATTTGCTTTATACGCAATTAAGTGATGCTTGTTTTCTCTACTTTCTCACTGAGAGGGTGGATTCTGAATTAAGTAAACAAAACCCAGATTTATTTAATTATCTCCGTCGGAGAGAGTGGTAATTTAATCAATGGATTAGGTGAGTCATTAAAATGAATTAATTCGCTTTTCTCCTGCTGTTACTTCGCTTCGCTTCGCCGGGATTGGAGGAGCTGTTACTTTTTAAGAACCTGAACGCATCGGGTGAATGACTACTCCGCCCAAAATGTTCCCGCTAGAATTTCATTTACTCGCCTTATTTTATTTCAATAAAATTTTAAAATTTGGACGCAAATATTTTGTTTTAAATAGATTGTGACAAACTTGTTATTCAAAGTGGAAGTGCTTATTATTTAGCCAAAACTGAAGTTGATCTCAAGAGATGCTGTTTTGTGCGTTGATTTTGCACTGATCATTAGGGTTGACAATGAATAAGTCAATAAGTCTGGTGTAGCCGGGATATGAAAGTGCACTTGTAAAATTCAGAAATTTGAACCTTAGACTAGTATGACACGAAGATTTGAGCGCATACATCGGGCAGAAAAGCACCCTAATAATGACCTGACGGCATTTCCACTCTTACTCTACTCTCACTGCGTTTTAATCTCTCCCATTTGATTGTCTGCCATCACTATATAACTTAACCTAATCTGCAGATGACTCATCAAAGCAAGTGTAGGCATGACGAGGCTAGTTAGTGCTCAAGGATATTGTAGCATGGAGGAATTAAAAGCATTTCTCAAGTAATCCAGGGGGATTATACGCATTGATACATTTTCAAGGATTCTAGCAATAGGTCGGATCTTAGGAAATTAAGAGAGCACCATAAATGAGGAACAAGTGATTTTGCGCTGATGTTATTTACGATTCCGCTTTTGCCCATCTGAAGTGCGTCATCTCTTGGAGCATTACCCTGTGTCGTGGCGCAGCTATTAAAATGCAGAATTAGGTATGAGATTAGAAGATTGTCTACCACCTCTCATTAATTCGTTATGGGAGAGATTTTTGAGGTAAAGTAGTAAATGAATCTTGTCGAGTTTTAAATCTTTCCTTTAAGAGTTATCCAGAGTTGATGTATCTCAGACTTCTAGTTAATTATGAAATGCAATTTTATCAAACATATCTTAAAATTATATTGTATATTCTATAGGTAATTCGAAACCACCTAAAGTGAACGAAGGCGAACTTTGCTATATTTAGAATGTCATTGAATGTAACGCATACTAATAAATCCAATTTGTTTGGCATGCCATTCAATTCAGTCAAATGGCCAAGAATCTTTGAATACCGCGGACGTGAAATCACCCAGACTACACGGGAATCATCATATAAAGCATAATTGTGAATATTTGGATAGTACCAGGGGACATTCTGCACCTGACGAGAAACTGGGTCCTTCAATATTTCCCGGATTTAAATAAGTTAAACCCCGCAACATTATCAAACTAGTTCTACACCTATTCAACATCCTCTCTCTTGTTTCAGCCCTTTATTGACAATTCGGATAATTTGCGAGTTCGGATGTTACCCCAAGATTATAATTTGTGGAAGTCCTTCAGCTTGCCACATGCCATAACGAAGAGCTACTAACGATGCCCAGTATGATCTCACCAGGCAGGCGAAAATAAATTATAAAGTTTAAATCAGGTCATCGATAGTACATAGGTATAATCTGGAAAGTGCAACCATATAACTGCTTGCATATTAACCACTCACAGGCCAGTGTGCAGATTCTTCCAGCAAGATCATCAAGAATCAATCATCATATCATAGGTCACCCCAGCCACTTTATAAACAACCTGTACACGCAAGTAGCATATAACTGTACTAATAGTATTTATTTGTGTAGTTTTTCGGCCTAGCAGTAACGTTGCTGGAATGTGAATTTAAATGGGCACTTAATACCAATCCTTAAATAATTCGAAATTAAATTATTGATGAGTGGTAATTGTCCCAATTCTCTGATTAACTTTAATAATTCAGAATTTATGCATTAACTAATTAACAGGGAAAGTCATACAGTACTCACGTTCCATTTTATGTTTATTTAACTTTTGTGAATTAATGGTGAAAGCAAAATTAAGTAAATACGTCAAATACTTAAAAGTAATTCAAAATTTGTCAATTTTTGAAATGATTTCCAGTTCAATGTCAATATTTCAGTTAATGTTGATGTTTGACTTCAGTTTGAACTTCGTTAATTCACTGTAATTAAATTTATTTTTTATTTAGTAGTATTAATTTCAAAAACTTATGATTACAAGTGAAAAACGTAAATAATCTTATTATAAGAAAACATGTTTCACAGGTGGAAAAGAAAATGTGAAAATTAATCTTTAAAGATAGTGGTATTCAGGAAATAGCCTCACTTTATGCCCTCATATCGAATTCTACCCTCCTTCAAGTTAATTTATTAAATAACTTACATTTCATTCGCAAATGATAAATGATTATTATGCACTTTTCGTAAAAACCAAGTCTTTGTCAAAATGGCTATTGATGACAAGGTTATTAAGCTGATGATTGACGCGAATCAATGTTCCAAAATACCGAAAATTCGAATTTTTTTCTTGTCACCATAAATTGCCAGTGTAACCATTATTTGCCTTTCAAGATTAGGAAATCAAACACCAAAATGAGTCATAATAATTTGTGTGAACTGAAAAGCTGACAAATTTAATGCGAATAATTACCATATTCACGCGGATGGCGACACTTAAACGAAAATGCTTTTTAAAATCTTATTTTTAAAAAACGAATTAGCAAGTGCAATTAGATAGATGAGTACATATTTGAGGTTGTTAAGGCAAATGCCTTAGGTCGAATTCACAGAACGCTAGTCTACCTGTGCCTTGACCCTGCTTTTAAAATAAATGTCTCATTGGTTGAAATGCACTGATACGAACTGGTGGATAAGGGTAATAAAAAGTGTACCGTCGTTCTGCAACCCCCAAGGTGTAGGAATAGGACGTAAAATGAGATGGACTTCAAAAGCAAATTGGGGAACTTGAATTTCGCTTATGGTATTCTGTGCTGTTTGGCATATTTCAAAATAAAAAAATTGGAGTGTTCAAATCGAAATGTACTTGAGAATCGATGAGCATACCAACATTATTTATGCACTTGTATTCGTCAAAATTCTGGTTTTTTTACCTTTATTCTATTTACAGACTGTGGGAAAACCTATTCGCTTCTCTGAGCTTACAAGAAGTTGTGATAAAAACGAAAAAGCCAACTGCAAAATCTAACCTAAAGAATTCTATTGAACATCTTCAATTCCGGTGTATATATGTTCGTCTGGTATCAAATTTTTTTTCATTTTAATTGTCATTCAATTGCTATCAGAGTTACGACTCAGGTCAAAATAACTGCAATTATTTTAGTGACAAGGAGATCTAATTCTCAATTAAAGCTGTCTTCAAATTTTCCAAATTTTAAGTGACGTTTGCTTAACCAATTTCTACCCAAATTTAGTAAAATAGCTCAACTAAAAGGAAATGAATCGCTATGCTTATCACTATAGGACTCTAGCATGATCTCAAATCATATGCCACAAGATCTTTAACTATTGTAGGCAAGTGACTTAGTTTCAGCTGACCTCTTCCGTAATGAAATCTGGTAAAAGTATGAAATAGGTTAGGTACTATCGAAGAACTATTAATAATCGTTTTTTAACCACTATTTCTTATTTACAGATTCGTTTAAAAGGAATCCTATTTTAAAGAGGAATTGGCTGGCATTGTGACGATATTGCCTTCAAAATACAAATGTGATATTTACAGCGAATAATATTCCTATTTTATCATCAATGTGAGATAAATTCCTTGCTAATTTTTTTTTGAGGAAAAAAAGTAAAAGCTTTCGGCTATAAATCCAGAAGTCTAATATTCCAGGAACTTGAAAGTTGACTATATGCATTTTAAAAAAGTGCAATATTGTTCGTATTCTCTTGAAAAAAATTAATTTTTGCCACTATGTCAATGTGATCACAAGTCCCATTAGCCATTTCTAGACGAGGTTATCTATTCTAATTTTCCTCAACAACTGCTCCGTTTCATTTAAAAGTATATCGGCACTTAACGCTCAAGTACATTCATGTCAAAGTGACTCGTAGAAACTGTCTTTATATTCACCTCACATACACAATAGCTTGAATTAGTCTCTCGGATTCACAATCAAGTTTATTCAATACACTTTCGCCAACGCAACAATTTTGCAATGTACTTTGTCTGAATTTTTAACTACAGTTGTTATCTGCTAGTCAGAGACGTAGCTTCACTGAACTAATGCATTGTTAGATCTGCCATTAAAATAAACCCAAGGAAATTTTGCAGGGCTTATATATTCAATGAATAAAACAAAAATAATAAATATGGTGGAACAAATAACTGAAAAGATGTGTCACCATAGCAACGGCTTAATTACGCTCTAAAGCATAAAAATCATGCTTAATAATAAGACCATTTCAATGGAATGTATTTTATTGAACTGACTTGAAACTATATCTCTTAATCTGCCTCATGCATAATAAACTGCAGTATCAATACATACACTTTTTAGTGTGACCAATTATTTGCAAGTTAAGCGTTTACTGAAAGCAACGTTTTCTTATGACCTTACTTGTGGGCGCTTACTATTAATAATTTGCAAAAAATAACAAAACAATGCAAAAATAAGTGTCGGAAACATGTTTGGCTCCTTTGGGGATGGCGAAAAAGGAGCGGGCTATTCAACCAATCATTTATGCGTTACACCAGTTCAGGTAGGAAGGTCCAACACGGCTACTGGACTAATTTCGTATGATGAGTAAGTTCCTTAACATCCGAAGTACAGTAATAGTTTTCGTTCTCAACTAATGTACTTCACGAGCCAGCAAAGAGAGAATAGGTGCAATGTATATGACATGAACCTGACCATAGATGGCCGCTTATCCAATTTTTCGTTATATATCCTAGATTCCTAGTAAGAACGAGTATTGTTAATAACAAACGCAAAAAACACGCCAATAAAATTCAAACAACAGAATCAATATTAACAAAGACATCTTTAAAAATGGTAAAATGTTAGATGAACCAGCTACGAAAGTTAGAAACCGTATAATATGATTGAAAGTTTTCTTATCTCACTTATCGGAATAAAGTAATTCGGTGAAATATCTGCTATTGGCACTCAAGAGAACTAAGAAATGGAACTTAAGATTGAGCTCACCTCTACTGACACACAATTACATTGTCCTTTCAAGTTCTTGTTCTTTCAATCAAACTTTGATATGAGGTCTAAATGTATTTTTTTTGAAAAGGCACTGTTAGCGCAAAAGTGGATGTAGCAATAGAATACAGACATGGATCTAAAGTCAGATAAAAATAATCTTTTAAAAATCATTTTACTTCTTCATTACTCCTCACAAAACGGTAAGTCAGCCTTCTTAAACTGATATTACCTTCTGTTCGTTTAAAAAGAAAATAAATTCTTGATTTGGCTTAAAAAATCCTTTTTCCCAGAAAATGCATAGATATATCGCCAAACCAGTGATTTATGCCCCAGACTTGAAGGAAGAATTCGCTGGCCATAAATAGTAGTATATAATTTAATCAAGTTGTAAAACTAGACCCCACTGTTCATTATTGGCGCCATAAAGACTAAAAATGTAGGAAAAGTGAGAACAGATTCGCAAATCTATCTTCCTTTTGCTTTCTCCTTCTTTTCTGACTCCGCACTTTTTGTGAATCAGCCATGGAATTCGCTTTGGATCGCGCCATTCCTCCAATTTCTCCCTTACGCATTCGTGCTATTTGGAAGGTGGAGCCAATTAAAAGCGATCACAACTTCGGTAAATAATTTATCACCCAATTTTCCTTTTTCTGATAAGAACTATTCTGGTATCTAATGTACATTTTACATAACCCGAGTATAAATTATGCCATCACCATAACCCCCTGCCTCCCACACACCCCCAAAGTGAGCTAGATTTATTAATGGCATTTGAAGCAGATTACCTCAGCCAAATCTAGATTTACCTCAAGAGTTGAAGATTAGTTAGGTGAATATTCTAGGTAATGTGTGACCAAGTGTTTGTGGAGTAATGTCCAATTAACCTGGGAGATAACAACTGAGAAGAGGAAGGTGGAGGAAGATAGAATACGTTCTAAAGGAAAAGTTTAGTTTAAGGCCGTTGACAGCAACTTAAATAGACCTGTCAACGGAGTTGATTTGAAGGATGCCAAATCACGCACCAATTCAGTGCGCTGTCAATCCAAATAGGGTGATAAGAAGGTTTTACCAAAACCGAGATAAATTTTCTTCCGGCAAGTGAATATAATCATATCTCATTCTACCTTAGTATCGAATAAATTGAGTCTTTAAAATTTATAATTTTTCAACTATGTTTTAAGTTGGAATTTCCCATTATTTATACTTGTTCGTCAGTGAACATAATGAAATAGTTTT
Source organism: Rodentolepis nana (assembly GCA_900617975.1). Lineage (NCBI taxonomy): Eukaryota > Metazoa > Platyhelminthes > Cestoda > Cyclophyllidea > Hymenolepididae > Rodentolepis > Rodentolepis nana. The sequence continues at coordinate 699 of UZAE01000297.1, read as the reverse complement.
CTTTTATATGAGAAAATTACAAAAGGGGTGAATGTATTATTTGTTATAAAAGGGGTTTTGAAAAGAGTTAATAATTAAAAGGCGACAAATTTGAATGAGCTTAGAATTGTCAGTGAAATATTAGAACGTGGTAGATAGCCAGACACATTAACTTCCATAAATAGAAATTCAGACATTGAATCGCGTAGGTACACAAAAGGGGACATTCCCATAATGAAAAGATTCCCAAATTCTCATTTCCATCGATACCCATTAAAGATTGTTCAATTACTTCATACTCTAAACTAATGTCCACTAAATCATAAACGATGAAAAAAAGATGAGTATAAATTACACTCTCGAATTGCCAAACAACAACCAATCGAATTCAATAGAGTCTTCGCCCCATGAGTTGCATTGTAGAGTACACCGGACTTCCTTGTCCATAAATCCATTTTGGGTTACCAAGACGTAACGAGAGCTGAGAAAAATTGTAGATTAAACAGCCAAGGCGTAAAACTTATCGCTTGTTTGATCGGCCTAACAGAACTAAAATAATAAACAGCATCGATTTCTGTTTCCAAAATTCAAACTCCTCTCCACCCCTCCACCCTCCAAGTTTTGTGGGACACGTTATCGCTGTGTGCGTCATCGTATCCCTGAATGTCTGCTCGCCAGGATTGGGAGGTGCAGCCGTACAACTCTGTGTGCAGCGATCGT
>UZAE01000296.1:0-27018 GCA_900617975.1 Rodentolepis nana | reverse complement strand
TTGTGTCCGTCTGTCTCTTTTACGTCTGTGAATCATTATTGTGTCCCCCCTCTCGACATTTTGCCAATTTGATGCTCCTCTTCCTCTCTGTGAAGCCCGAAGTCGACTAAAGGGCTAATGGTGCCCTTCAGCTATCATAATGCCTGCCATTTGAAATAAATAAATAAATAAATGTTTGGCATCTGAAGGGCAATTCACACCTGGATTGATGACAGTTTCTGTTCAAACTGGGTGAAAGTGCGCCCGGACCTAGGACACTAATTCATACATTTTCATTGATACTCTTTCAATAAATTACTCCTTTTGTCAATTAACGATAACCAATAGCTTGAAATAAACGTAGTCTACCTTTCGGCTACATGTCGCTTGAAGTCTCCCGCGCATTGCATTTGGTTGGTAGTTAACATGGCAATTGTTAATTTCTGTATTGTATATATTCTGGAGCAATTGTGCTCTATTCATCTTTACAATTTCATTTTTGGCGCACTTTAAGTACCATGACTTTCAACTATTTACAAAAGTGCAAATAAACCAGTAACAACTCAATAGCAAGTATTATGACCAGAAAAGGACTTTCATCACCCATTTTTCAATACTTAGACTAAGGTATTGACGCATTTGGCTTACTAATCCGTACGCCTTCACTTTGAGAAATATGGTTATATTACCTCTACTCCGAGTTATTCTACATGTAATTGATTATGGCTTTGACATCGTTTATGACATAGCTAATGGTAATCCTACCCCCCCCCCCCCCCCCCCTCCTCTCCCTCTGCCCCAGGTGATCCTGGGATTAAATTCAACGCGCTAAGACAGGAAACAGAATAGGATAATTTCACTGCTCTAAACAAAATGCATAGCTAATTAGGTAGTCAATAATTTACATACATTTGGAATTACCTACTTACCTAGTCTGGAAAATTTAAGTCGTAGCCCTATTCACAGTACGAATTTAGTGCCATCTATGACTACGTGGTGATCTACTAGAGCCAAATGGGGGGGGGGGAAGGGGGTTGTGGGTTATCCTGTGCATTGCTTTCACTCCTAATTCTCCTTCCTACCGCCTCCCAATATACTCTGAGATCATACGATATTCCCATAAGTTCAACATATTAGGTAGGGGAGAGAAAATTCTATTGATTAGTACTCTCAATGACTTCCCCCCCCCCACGTGATTTCAAATTGAACACGAGGAGAACATGACATTTGCGTGTCTTCTGTTTAAGTATTGCATCTAATGATTTCTCAACACGCAACGATACATTGGGCTAAGGTGGACTGGTTAATATTGCCATTAAAAATCGATATTATCACTTTTAGTTATAATTAAGTGATTGAGTAAGATGAATTAGCGTTTGTTGGAGGGGATATGAGAAAATAACAAAACATTCAGAATATCACTTCAGCATTTATTAAAGTCGGCGCAAAAGTCCTGACCTAGTGTATTCATGCGTGAGAACGGATCAATGGACCATAAAAGTCAGACAATTGGGCCTCTACAAATAGTCGATTTAGCGCGCATTAAATCGCCTTAGTGATTGAGCCATTAACAAGGTCAATCTTTGTATCAATTATTAAGTTGGGATGCATAGAGCTAATCCTGATCTTAACGTGTCAAGATCACCGAACGGAGTTCAACCAAGGTGGCCTCTAATGATTCATTACATAACGTTTAAGAATAAATTTCGGTCTTATTTGCGTCGATAGATCAATCTTCCGGAGCATATAACAGCACAGGATCAAGGAAAATATTTATATCAAATGGCAGGCTTTATGATAGTTATCATTAGCCCTTTAGTTGACTTCAGGCTTCACAGAGGAAGAGGAACATCAAATCGAAAAAAAGTCAGGGGGGGGGGTGAACAGAAGAGTGTTTAAAGATGTTAAAAAGATAGACATACAAAAAGGCAGAGAAAAGGTGGGATAAGTATGGTGGAAGTAATTGAATATAACATACAGTAGGGTGATGGTGGTTTGAAGTCTGAAGTCACCTGCCGGTAAATAGACTTTTTTTCGTATGAGTATACGTTGCCCAGGGTGCACCACGTGAAGGTAAGTCTATCGCACACCCCAAGATCTTACCCATCTTTTTATTAATAGGGATTTCGCCAGCAATTCCTCCATCCAGGGCTAATCGGTTTGGCTTAGTGGCACTAACAGCCAAACCTTGCCCATTTTTATTGATATCGTCTCCAAAAAACTTCGCATTTATTTCAATTTTCATCTAAATTAGTACAAAGCCTTATCTTATGACACTTTCTCTTTGTCATCTCCAAGATGATGACTTTAACCAAAGTGCCGTGGTTCTTGATTAATCTGTAAAGAGCGGTGACCATCGCCTCGAGACTTGAAATACCAAGCGCGAGGCTAGCTAATACCGCACATTTCTGGCCCTGCGAATACTACTACTTAATGCTGATTTTGTTTGAGTTACTGTTTGCCTCTTTGTTTAATGCAACGCGATTTAGTCTAATGTAGCAATATCGAACTTTTTCCAAGCTCAATTTAAGCAAGTAAGTCAATCAGAAAGCTTAGTTCTCGCCATTTTCGACCAGACACTTATTCATGATTAAACTAGCAGCCCCCTCGAGATTAAAGTAGGGACACAAATTGAAACCCTATTCAACGACGGTACTTCTACCTCAAGTCACAATTTTCAAAGGTTTAAATTCCCGAAATTGGCTCTTCAAGTCTTGAGAGTGCGTAGCTAATCACAATATATTTGTGACTTGCGGTTTAGGTTAGTCAAGTTGTGCGGCCGTTTGTGGCATTTTTCTCGAAGTTGTCTCATCTATCCAAAAACTGCCCATTATGACTACTGGGATGCCCCTAGAGAAGTATTTCTCAATTGAGTTCACTTGTGTGCGTAAAATTCTTCCATAGTTAATGAGTGTCTTCCTTCTGCTTTGGTGCAGTTCAATGAATTACCTATTTATTTTTGTTCAAGCTTTTAACTTTCTTACCCCTTCTCTTCTTCCAAGGCATAACATCACTGCATTCACATAAATGGATTTAGACTATATTTACTTTCAGTATGCGTATTTTAGTATGAAGCGAAATATTGAAGATTATGGCAGCATTTCACGAATTAGCAAAGATAGATTTACTGCTTATTCATCTACAAATACATGGTCCACCAATTTCGCTTTGTGCTATTGGCTTAGAATAGTGAGAAATGCACTTTTCAGGGGGTATTGATCCGCGTTGTTGCATTAGCAACTACGGCATCAGCGTTCCAATAGGTCATGTCTGATCTTCCAGGCAAGATTTCTGCAGTCTAATTGTGTTTTAGTGTCGAAAATTCTCTACCCAATAACAGTGCTTACTATTGTAGCAATGGCCTTGTGAGCAGGCTAAATTGACTTATTCATTTTAATTGCTATAAGTTATCTTTGGAAACTCCACTTTATTAACTTGTGGTAAGAATTTCTACACTATTTATTGAAAGCAACCAGCAAGATGTTTTAGTAATTAAAATAAACGCTTGCGCGCAACTGATTACTAGCGTTCCTTTGAGTAGTTAGTGCAGCAAGTAAGTTAATTATTTTCCTCTGCATTTAAGGCCTTCATGAACCATATGCGTAGGAAGAATGCAAGAGCCCAATCACCGAATACAACTCGGACATCACGGCAATCGTCTGCAGCAAGTGCGACCTCCTATCCTACAAGCCAGACCGACGTGGAAGCTCACTTGCCTTAGAAATGTCGTCGTCGCACTAACTTAACAATAAGATCCGTCTCGCGTTCTGCCAATCAAAACCACCGCTTGCATATCAATCCCACTTGTAATGATTTAAAGCATATTTTTCATCTCGATTTTATTCATTTAAAACTTAAGGAGTTGTAACTTATTCCACACATAACCGTTTTAAACTAGCAAACCGCGAAAATAGAAAAGTCTTTTAAAAGATTCCGGCTTTTGATCAAGACTGCTTGGGAAAAACAAACCCTGATCCAGCCCCCCTTCCCACCAATGAAGCAGAAGACCAGATGAAAGTTCATCTCAGATCAGATCTTTCTTACTTAAGGATTTCAAAGATGAGATTTGGCAATCGCTGCATCAAGCCTGCTATGAGCGAGTTCTCGTGTTCAATAGAACTCACCGACAATCGTAAATAACTATAGAGCAGCTGGAGTGTTCACAAATCCTGTTTTATCAACTACAAAGACATGCAGAGACTTCCAACAATACCACAACCACCCAGAAGGCAAAAACGCCAAAGCTGCATGGCTTAATTTTTTCAAATTCTTTTTTTATATAAAATTAATACACAAAGGATGGGATCAGTGAATGTTTTCATGTACACACGTGCATCGCAGAGTAGCACACTCCTAAAAGAATAAATAGTTTCCGCGTTAGTTAAAATAACATTCACAAAAAAAAACACGCAACCATTTAATAAAAAATGTCGTACGCTCTCTCTACATCAAAATTCAAATTCTCAAAACCGAATTCACAAAGAGGAGGAGGAGGGGGGGGGGAGTGGGATATTTCTTTGAAATAGCCATTTGTATGTTTGCAGTTAATTAAAGTATGCAAATAGAAGCGTAAAGCCCTACTGAATTACTCTATATGCTAATTGCAATTCTAGAAAAAAATGGAGTCCGTTATTTTAAAGAACAAAGCACTCCCCCTACTGAGGAATTAAAAGTAGAATAAGTCAACAATGTGGATAGCCAATAGAGAAGCAGTTGTCAGCATTCAGTTCTAAATGGACGTACAGAGGAGTAGAGTAAAGTTAAAAATCTATAATACGGGAGAGAGAGATACACACACACACACACAAGCAGCCACTATGTAAACATGGTTAGTCTCTGGTATTTTTGTGCGAATTTAATGTTTCTCGTCTCTATGGCTCCTTCATTTTAATCTCAATCACCAAGTAAATGCGTATTTAGGCCGCGCAAGTACAATATGAATTGAGGCATTGGCGTACATTCAAATGGAAGCTTTGTCCCGACAATCAATACTGCATTTGACAAGATACAGAATGGCATAAAAGAAAACCAAGATTGGCATTTTACGTAGCCGTCAATGTCAATGCGAAATAAGCAGTGGCGCGATCAATAATTAAAAAAAAGGTATGACAGAAGAGAAAATCAAGCAGACATCATTTGCGTCGGAGATACACATCGGAATATTACAGCTGCCTATTTCCTTTTCTGAACAAAATTAAACCACCAAATATGTGGTAGTTAAGAGGATTACCACAAAATAACTCCATTAGTAGGAGTAAAAAAAGGGGATCAAAAAAGGACGATACACATTCATTTCAGTATTCGCCTTCTCAAACACCAGAACAAGAAAGTCATGCATCTCATATACTTTCAATTTCTCCCATCAACACGAGAGCCACTTAAGAGTGGTGGAATAGGACAAAGAAGCAACAGACATGTCTTATTATACAGGCAGCCACGTGTGCGCCAAATGGATAATTAAATAAGGCAAAATTTCCCTAAAAAGAAGACAAGCATAGTAGATTATGCGAACAATTTGGCTTTAAAACACTTGCCTAATGGCCGTAGGGAAGAACAATAAAGAAAACACACAGACAAAAACAGACTAATGCCGCTTTCTATGATGATGATGATGATGACTTCTTCGACTTGACCGCGACGAGGATGAACTAGAACTAGATCGATGGCGACGTCTCCTACTAGACCGATCCCTTTTACTACGATGTTGCTTGGATGACACTGACGAATCTCGAATTCTGGATCGTTTGCGACTATTTGAACGGCCACGCTTTTCACGCCAATTGGAGGAAGACTGAATATCCTTGCGGTCAGTCTTCGACTTCTTTAACTTTATTGGAGAGCTTTTATCCCTATCTCTACTACGAGGAGAACGGCATTTTTTGTCCTTAGGAAGAGATTTTGAAGATGATGAGGGATTCTTTTTATCATCACCATGGGAAGACTTATATTTCTCCTTCCTCTTCCCACCCTCCTTCTCATTTCTGGCTGGCTTTTCCTTCTTGTACTCCTCAATAATTGGCTTTGGAAGTTCCGCAGGCTGCTTTGGAGATGCAGCAGTTTGAACTACAGTTGCCTTCTCCTTATTGCTTTCTTTTGTTGTCTGGACAATTTGTTTGTCTTCTGTCAATGTAGGTGGTTCTGATTTTCCTTCTTTGGGATTTTCATCTCCAAGGTGATCGCCGTTGTCAGATTCAATGTCACTGATGTAAGCAGAGAGACCTAGTTAAAGGAGAAATGGCCATTAGCATCAATATTAAATAAGATAAGTCGACTACATATCTAATTTAAAAGCCTACTAAAGCACTCTTAAATGTTCGATAAATTGGAATTTTTCCTTATACAAAACAAAGAGCATAATGATTTAAGTTAAGTTGGAATTTAAAGCTAAAGGCAAGGCTGTGTATGAAATCTCGTAACTGAACAAGACGCGAAGAAAGTTGTTGGTTTGGCCGGGTTATCGTGTCTAAAGCAACCAAAGACATTACTCGAAATGCTTGATGTTGCTAATCCCAATTCAAAGAGCATTTGAGTGAAAATGGTCAAATGCGAAGGTGGTAACTGTATGAGAAGGTAATGTTATTGAGTTAGCAGCATGATCACAATTCCTAATGGCCTAGTCAACAACATTTTTTGGTTATTCTAAAACCTATGACTCCCACATATCAGAACGCTTTCCTCACTAATGCTAGTGGATTCAGCACAAATCTTTCACTTTGACAAATGCATGTCTTCCTTGTCGTAGGTATGAAAATGTTTGCCTGACTACTATATTGCATACTAACTCTATTATCAAAAGGGCATACATTGGGGGGGGGGGGGAGAAAAAACAAAGAGCGGAAACTTTTCAACCAATAATCGTTGGCTGAGAGGGGGAGAGCAAACTTCAAAGCACGAATGATTTCTAACAGAGGAGAAAATCGATAAACGATTGAAAACCACGTAAATGAGTCGAAGTAAAGAGGCTCGGAAATTAATAATAATATTTCCGTGTTTAGGAAGATAAAGTGCCACAAAAGAGGGTAAGACAACAATGCAACTAACTGGTGATTTTTAGACAAGAGAAAAGCCAAACTCACCAAGAACCCCAGCGACTGCAGGTTGAGAACTATGAGTACTACTTTTGTCCTCATTGTCCTCGTGATGATCTATGTCATTCTCTCTCCCGTAGGCAACCAGACGGGCCTGGAGAAGCGTCTCCTCACACACCTCGTTGATCGCCAATGTGGTTATCTCAAGAAGTAGGTCTGTAAGGGCGTCTTTTATGAATCGATGCTGAAATGACATGTAGGCGAGAAGATATTAAATTAATCGGCACACGTGGGAGAACAATTATGACGATAGTATTAAAAAAATTGACCGAAGATTCTAAGCTACTCTGAAAATCAAAGAAATCCATAAGAAAAAAATTACGTGCACTTTTGCATTGATAAGGATAATAGCCACCAGTGACTATACACCTACCATTTCAATTTGATTTTGGAATATCGTATTAATATAATTCACGTTGAGTGGAAATAATTCAACACTGTTGCAGGCGAACAGCATTCTAAAGTGGTGAGCAACTTATATCTTTGTTTTCAAATTTGGCAGGGTACCATGTCCCCCCCCGCAACCCCACTAGCGCGTCCTCCTTCAATAGCAATATTAGTTCCCAAAATATGAAAGAAAGCAGATGTGTCTGTAAAGCAATATCATCAAAACTGATAATATTATACATTGTGCCATAAGGACATGGTAGTATCGGATTTATTCTGGCATCAACTACGTTAGCAATAAATGCCCTGAAGTGTGTGTGTGTGTGTGTGTGTGTGTGTGTGTCGGTTATACATACGGTGATAGACATGGCCAAGTGTGAGTGGGATAGAAAAATACCATTTTCTCAAAAAAAAGCATTTTCGAGATACCTTCTATCTTACATAACTAAAGGGATGTCAACAGTTCTCGAATAGGCTTTGACAGTCAAATGTTCTGTATTGTCACCTTCTATAACGCGAGCCTATTTATTGGCTCATTCTCTATCAAGCGTCTGTCAGCTATTTTACGAGATCAATGTTCTATAGAACTTACATATTCATTGATGGCATCATCCTGCAAACGAGCACAGGCAGCTTGAAATTCTTCCTCGGTGATAGAAGAAGGAGGCGACTCAAGTCCATGAACATTGTTCTAAATAAGAGGAAAAAAGTGGTTCAAAAATCAACTTACAAGAGGAAGTGAATGCTCAGTAAGAGCTATGCTGACAGGCACGACACACAGCAGGAGCTGAGATGTTTTGTGGAAATGAAATAGGGAGAGGGCGAAAAGGCATTGGGGTTGGGGCTTACCAAAGCAGAACTTGAACCGCCGTGAGCTGGTGAGTAGCTGCTGATTTCTCTAACTTTACCTAAATTTGATCCTCCTCCTGGATCTTCTTCGGATTCGGCCCCATAATAGTCGGAGTGCATTGGTGATCCACGATCGCTTTCCTCGTCCATACGGACTGCGCCATCGGAGTCGTGACGAACTCGTGCATTCCGTATTGTATCGTCTGATGAATCTCCCATGCCATTGCCTAAATAGCGAGTAGAAAGATGAGCGTCAATTTGGGAGAGGGGAACACCTCAAATTGTTATCATAATAATATATGCTTGTAACCATCCACAATGTAATATCCATTACATTTACTACCGAGGCATCCAGTGTGTACTTTGTATCTTAATCATATTGTGGTACAATTGGGGCTTTCTGCTGCCAACTAAATGTTAAACTTGTGGATAGTTAAGTTTCCATGCAATAGAATTCAGAAAATTCGCTTTTTAAAGGTTCCAATAATCTCAAAATTTAAAGTTACTTCCTCTACAAAGCCGAATGCAATATGAACCTCAGGAGACCAACAAAAACTTTCTTGAATAGCATGCAGCATAGTTCATAGCATCTCAAAGATTGGGAAGCAGCAAGAAATACTTCGAACTAACTTAAGGAACTCAAAACTGTAAATCAGGTAGAGACTATGTTAATTGACACCTTCTTGGAGCCAGCGCTCCGTAACAACATTGCAAACAGTATTGATAAGTAAACCCAATAACAGACTAAAGGCTCTCTTAACTACCGAGAAAGGAACTGAGATCTAACTTGACAAACAAATGCATTGCTTCATGAAGCTAATATTCCATTGGGTGAACTTACGGCCCTTAGTAGCAGCCATCTCCAGCTTCTCTTGTTCCTTGCGCTTCTGCTTCTCTAGTTTTTCCAGTTCATCTCGCAACCAAGCGGGCAACGACGAACGAGGTTGTGGCGGTGGTTGTTGAAGCCAGGGACCCGCTGCTTGGTCTAGATATGAAACAGACAAGATATTCGTATAAAGATACTATAGAATTTAGTACTCCTGAATTAAAACAGACTACTAAACCCACTGAAGGCAGGCATGATGTGTTCGGGAACAGGGAAATTTGGTGGATGTGGATGGGGGTATCCATGTTGTGCATAATGTGGACGAGGCGGACCTGGAGGAACACCAGGACCACCACCAATAGGGAAAAGAGGACCATGAGGAGGAGGATGAGGAGGAGGGTGTGTCATAGGAACCTGGGGTGGAGGTGGGGGTGGGGGGTAGGACATTGGGGGCACAGGAGTAGAGGAATAATCTGGTTGCCGCTGATAATGATTGCGATACATCCAATTCTCCTCTCCATTGAAGGGCATTGAAGGAGGTGGGCGCGAACTTGATATTGGTGGCGGCTAGAAAATAGTGCAATTCTTCATTACATTTTTGATAAAATTTAGTCATGGAGATCAAAATGTGGAAAAATTGGCCTTCTGGTTTGATACATTAACTCAAGAAAGCAAAAATTATACATAGTTTTAGATGGTAAAAAGTTTTCAAGACCAGAACCAACCTTTACAAATATATCCATACAACGAGATGAGCACATAAGACTTGATATTCTGATCTTCTGCTCATTTAAACATTAAATTCCAAAAACTTGCTGAATTTATTCAGTGTTAGATGAAGAAGTTTAACTAGATTAATTTATGGTAACTTTTGAAATGCTTCCTTGTTAGTGAAACAAAAATCAAATTTACTTGCTTCGAAGCAAATGTTTATTGATTGACTGGCTACTCACTTTCCTTCCCAAGTTTAGAAAGGGAATCCCGCCAGTATCCAATTAACTTTAAATGAAGCGCAGAACAGCAAAATTGATTAGAAGATGGATTATATATACTTGTATTGAAGCAAAATTTTTTTAATAACTTGGTCCCATAAAACGGCTACTTTGAATACGTTTTTGACTTAGTAAACGGGTTAATTAATCACGAATACATATAAAATCAAATTATTTTAGAATAAACCAGTTTTATATTTAATTCACTATGTACAACAACCATAAAAATACATTGACACTTACTTCAATAATAACTTAGAAATAGAGTTCAAGGTAAGAAAAATTAAATTTAAAAGAAGGTAACTGTTCGATTTCCCTACTAATAAGTGTTCTACTTACTGGAGCTCCTATCAAAACAAGATTAAGATTCTAAGAATGGAAAGTAATCAATAGGGATTTGAAGGATAATAACATACCCTGGTTTAACCATCGCAATATAAAAAACTAAGATTTAACTGATTGTGTACGGTTTATTAAATAAGTATTCACCGTAGAATAAATTAGAACATTAAGTAAGATAATATAGAGCAAACAAAACTGAACTACTCGAGTCTAACTAATAGGCCATAAACAAACTCACATTATGTACCATAGAAGGGGGCGGAGGCGCATTTAGTCTGAAATACTGTTGCGCCCGCAGCTGTAGATTATGTTCATTGATGTTAGGACCTCGACCATAATCCTTATCAGGCGGTTGGTGGTAATCGCGATTTTCAACCCGCCACTGTTCCAAAGGAGGTGGCGGATAGCCTTCCGGAGAAAATAAATCGTAATCTAAACATTTTAATCGAAAAGATTTAAGCAAATATAGATGCATGGCAAAAAATATACCAAAGGAAAATAACTAAGTACCACGAGTTCTGTTTGTATTGCTGTCTGTGGAAGGCGCTGGTGGAGGAGGAACAAATACCCTATCATCTTGATCTTCCGGTAATGGTGGAGGAGGTGGAGGGGGTGGAAACGGATGTGGTGGTTGGGGATTATTTGTAGCTGCCCATTGTCTAGCTAGTTCAGCCCAGCGGCTGGTCTCTTCAGCTGAGCTTGGCATGCTCTGTGGCCATTGAGGCCAATCTGATCCATTTGACCACATTTTAAAGAGAGAAATCAAACTGTGAAGTTAGCAAAACAGGCACATAGCTTTTTTGACAATTACAACGTTTTTCACGTCCGGCGCAAAACCGAATTAAGCAGCTATTCCCACGATAGGTCAGATGAAGCGCAAATTTGGAATTAAATAAAACATGTAAAGGCCAGCCTTAAATATACTCTTAAATAAATATTACCTGCATATTCATAAACTACATAAAATATCACTAATGCAATTCAACACTGAAAATGCTTCACCTTTCAGGGTTATTGGTTTTTAGCATTATGTCCTTAAGCTCATTCATTATTATAATTTTTTATTGATGTTCTAGTTCGAATAATTCAACGTCTTAAAAATAATAAGCCTGCTTCTGTAACGGAGTGTTCTGTATAAATATTATTTTGAAATATATTTTCTTCAACAGAAAAAAAACTACTTTTATCTAGGTTGTTTAAAATAGGCTTTCGATGAATAATCACCGAGAACGGAAACAATTTTGACACATTAGATTTTACTTTGTTCGTCATTGACAATTTTTGACGGTTACATGTTTGTGCTATAATATTGCGTCAATTATATCTCTTCAAGTCCTTTTCGAATTCGTAAAATGAAGCTTCTAATCTAAGTCATGTATAAGGAAAAAAGAAGTAAGATCATTTAAAAGCAAGCTGGAATATTTTTCTGCCTAATTTTTAATATTATTATATATGCTCTCGTTTTGTAATAATTAATTTGTATTTTTCAGATTGTCTTGAACACTCGCGGAATATATTGTAATGATCAATTAGCCAAAGTAGCCAAAGTTAATCTTATTTCATCTAATATTCAAACTATATGATTACATACCAACGTTATTTATGCATTTACGCAACCCGCTTTAATAATAAATTCAACCAGCCCTAAAATCGTTTCTGCTATTCTTATTGATGAGTTTTAATTTGTAAACTACCATGTCTTTGATTTACGTTTACTTTTCCAGTTAATATTAATAAGCTTCAGATATTTCTGATAATTGCGCTCAATCTCTAAGTGTAATATGTATCTTCAATAGGTGAATGAACTCTTAAGTTTAAAATGGGACTGTTCTGATTTCAAACTCTTATGCTCCATAATTACGCTCGACAAGAGAAGCAAAGACTAACGATTTAATAACGACCTTTTAATTATGTAGCTAAATTAATCTCTCAATACGAAATGGCAATGATTCAAACACAATATTTTTCTTTGAGTTAGTATTAAATATATTTAAATGGTATTGAAAATGGGAATAACTTGTTTCATATTTTAGTTTTGTTTGAAGCGCTTTCGATATGCTTCGATCCTATGCTCAAATGCGGGCACGCGAAAACACCTTAACCTTCTACGTTTTATAAAAATGGTGAAAATTAGTCTTTTTTAGCAAAACTGGTTATGTTGCCAAGACGAAATATAACGACGTTTTAATAATTAATAAAGATGTTCCTGTAAGTATGCTAAATCGTAGGGTAGGTGTAACGTTAGGATAATTTTACTGTGGCCACGGAAAGAGTCATGGTGCTTTTCTGGATCTCCAGCAAAAGTGACCACTTTTCCTATTTGGAATATATTCCAGAGTTTTCGCCAAAGGACTAAACTCTTGAGGTGACGACCCCAAAGGCGAGAAAACGCCTAAATTTAGCTGCCTATTCTCGTTTTAAGCTAACTATTACTATCATACAACTCTATTATTCCATAAATGGGCTAATGATTTAGCCGAATAAATAGGAAAATCTGGGTCACCTTGTTTAGCATCTCAAATAATAAAATACTATTTCCACGCTTACTTACAGATATTCCTTGAGTGTTTGTCCACAACCAAAGAGAGCCTTTGTTGTCCAAAACACTGGCGAACATATTTTGACTATCCTATAAATTCCTGGTTAAATAAAACATGATAAACGACCGGTATGTTCCTCATGTATTACATAATGTTCTAACTCGAGAGATCCCTTTGATCAGTATCGATAGCGTTGCACCCGCCACAATTCATTCAAAAAACAGCACCTCAGCTAAGTAATGGTTACTGCAATACGGGAAGTCATCCACTGTAGCATAATTTTGAAATACCATTTCAATACCTTTTCAACTTCATTCCCTTGTCAAACCTGCTCAAATCTCCAAATTCGTTCAAATGATTGAGCATATTTTATCAGAAATCGATATTCATTTACAATAAGTAAAACTTGCATTAAAAGAACTGCAACGTTATGTTTAAACAGATTTATTAACGATAGCTTTTATATCAGGCGTTTTATTTTAAACAGTTAAACCATAACACATCTGCTTTTAATTTTTCACAAAAATGAAATTAACCATGGGCATTGCCGGAGGTAACATTTCTAGATTGCGTTCCATTCATCTCCTTCGGCAATTTGATTTTCTGAATTTATTAAAATTTAGTCTTCCTATTGCACATTTTGTTAGGATAAATGAAATGAATGATAGCAACATTGCTGCTCCAATTATATTTAGGTTAATTAAAACCTCATCCTTTGCAAGCGAAAATATCTGAAATGAGGAGAATCAACTAAACGCAATATTTACATACTCCTAGAAATGGAAGATAACTACCAAGGAGCACGGATGTGATGTGAAGAGTTATAATGGAGACGCAGATAATGGAAAGTTGTATCACATCTTCTGCATTAAATTGCAACGGCATCCACGAATCCATTTCACGTGTATGATGAAGATAGATCAATAATCGTAAACTTTGTGTCGTATTTGAACAAAGCGCTTTGGAAAGGAGGGCCAATCAATGTTTCTGTTAAATTGAAATTTGAATTGATTATAATATTACATTTACTGAAGGGACAGTGAAATAAATCCGAAAGTTTGCTTTCATAATAATCTGAAGTATCTCGACAGTCCATGTTGTGATTGAGACTTTTTTTCTAACCACCAGTTATACAAGTATCTGGTAAACATAAGTCCCAAATCGATTGAAGATCAAATAAGCGGATTTATGTCCACTCAGTTAAACTATCGGACACTGGCGCAGCCACATACTTCATATATAAGGTGGTGTTAGGCCAAGAATTGCAGATTTTTTATTGACTGTAATTATTTAAATACGGCAAATGTCTTTCTAGGTGATATTTTAAAAAATTCATGGTCACTATTCTGCAAGGTTGGGCGCCGATGCCATAAATCCCTAAGAAAAACCTCGCTTTATCATGGACATTTTTAGTATTTCCCACTAAGTCAACTTCTCTTGCAAGTACTAATGGTCAAAAATATAAACAGAAATAGCAATAGAGGAGAAGAGAAGACAGTATAAAGAATGAAAGGATATTATGAACGATAACCAGTTACCACGGCTGCAATTTTTCAGTGTTTATGGCTATTCGTCGGTTCGGACAAACAATTCCATAACTATGCATAGTTTTCAATGTAAAAAGTGGGGAAAACACTAAAGTACCAACAGCGTCAAGGGAACGATATTTAAAAATTACCGGATTTCCATTTTCTTTTTGCACTAGCTTTGTTGTAGATGCCTAATAGCCTAAGAGGGCAATTGTCATGGCGACGCATGATTGCATTTGACTCCAATCAGACTATCGTCTTAGTGAGCGATTCTAACAACAGCACAAGTGCGTTAACTGAGATCCTATCAAAAATCAACCTGGTTTGTTACCTAAGCTTTTGCATTATGCTTATATGGGAAACTACGTGTTCACTATAAGCACGTGTACTCCAAATAGCGCAATTGAGTTGTAATTGTGATGTTTACAACCTATTCTCATTCGATAACTTATTTTTCCCATTAATTTGATTTTCAGTGCACTGAAGGACATTCGTGTTTGGTATACCAAACTAGCAGAAAAGACTATTGTGATGCCACTGGTAATTGAAATCTGGCAAAATCCCCTAGTATTAAATCGCTCCCAAAATTAGTTAAGCTCCCTCAATAGTGCTGATAGGGACAGAAATTATGGATAAAATAGCTTTTACTACAGCTTATAGTACAGCGACACAAGGTTAAATCAATGCGATTATAGCTACGCTATGCTGTGGTGGCTATTGATCTCTGGTCTCTGCACTCACAGCCGTACCGACGAGACAGTCTGAATGAGGACCTGATTTCTATATTCAGCCTCGGTAGTTTTGTGTATCCTGGATGGCGGAGGGGGCTAAATTAATCGTTTACGGTACCTCTCGTTGCACACCCAGTGAGTAGAATGGTCGGCCACACTTAGTGAGACTGACTAATAAAGGAAAAGGATGAACTCGGGTTTTTTTACCAGGAGGTCAGCATGTCATTAATTACTTGCCACTTACCCCTTAATTATATAGATGAATCAGCATAGAGGACCTTCTACTGATCATTCTTATGATAGATATGGCCCGATGCAGATACTGGAATGATGATACTTGATTGCTTAGATAAAAATATCACAATTTTTTAGTTTAATTTCGCATGTGACTACGTTCGTCCGCATTATGAAATGTTTTCTTGTTTTAGCAATAAAACAAAAAGCAACTATTAGGCTCTTTTTGGAAAACGTTTCGGACACTCCTCTTGAAGAGGCAGGTGGTGAATAAGTGATGGGAATCTTTCTCGTGTAAACTGAAACCTTGGGCGAGACCAAGAAAAGCAAAAAATTTTACCAGTTGTTGATTTAAGTTAGAAAATACAAATAGTGAAGAAAAGCCAATGGGTGAAAATAGCCTATTTGTTCAATGCTTAAATTATTATTGAAAATGTAAATATTGAGTCCTAGTTTAAAGTTTATTCCCACAAGGACGATATTGTTTGGATTATATTATACACGACATACTGAGTCATCTCTACCTTAAAAGGACATTAGTAGGGAATCACCGGAGGAGAGAAAAAATCGCTTCAACTGGAAGCCATCTTGTGATCCCTACCTATACAAAGTACTGCTCAGAATTCATTAAAGACCTAGTCGTTCTCTACTTTCAGTATTATTTAGAGTTGTGATTATGAGAGTTAAATTTTTTTTAATACACTTAATGGCTTCTAGACTCTTAACAATAGTAACACCTAGATTGAAAAAGAAGCCTTCTCTGTGTGTACTCACTCTGCCACTCAGCTGCAATATAATACTCAGCAAAACATATTGTCATGGTTACTTCTCGATTTCAGTGCGATCAAAGCATAAGGTGTAGCTTTTTTTCAAATGGCAGGCATTTTGATAGTTATCATTAGCCCTTTAGCTGACTTCGAGCTTCACAGAAGGGAGGAACATTAAAGTGAGAAAAATTCGACAGTGGAAAAGAAGAGGTATTCACAGATGTAAAAGAAACAAACAGACACAAAGGCAGAGAAAAGGCTAGATGAGTACTGTGGAAGGAGTCGAATATGACATACCGTGGGGCCATGGTAGTTTGAAGTCAGAAGTCAACTGCCAGATAATAGACTTTTTGCCGTATGAGTATACGTTGCCCAGGATGCACCACATGGAGGTAAGTCTATCGCACGCCCCAAGGTGTAACTTAAATAGCTAGAATTGGGATTTCCTTCGGGAAAACGACATAATGGTTTTAGACCAAATATCGTTAAATATGCGATTCTTCATGGAAGACATGTAAGTCAGGCGATTGAAACAAAGCTAAGTGTTTCAGTGATAGACAGAAACAGCGATGTAATAATATTTGGATAAAGGGGGAAGCAGTTTCCGGTCACAAGAAGTGAAAATTTTGACAGCTTCAGTCAATTAACTAACTGCCTTCAATAAAGCCAAGTTTGCAAATTTTGCAAACAGAAAGTGGAGGAAGCATTCAGTTTGAGGGATCAATATCACATTGCTGTTGTCAAGACCTACATGCACATTAGTCCGACACATTACCTCCACCGACACCTCAACTTCCAACCTTAACTCAAATCCGTCTATATAGAAACCCAGAATCATCTAATTTAGAAGACAAATGGGGAAAAATATCTACCATGATACTCTACTTAAAAATTATATTATGATTCATAATCACCTTGATACAAGATGTTCACTGTATTCATAAACTGCAAGCACACTTAGTGAAATTTAACCTCCCAGCTTACTCACCCACACACGTTAGAGACCATTGGAGAACTCAAAGTTTAACACGGAAAAAGCATTAAACAAATGTTAGCTTATTAGAGAGGAGGAAAAAGGACAATAACAAGCGAATTGGAAGATGAATGGCAAGCAAAGTTTGTTATCCAGTTAGTTAATTAGCCTTCTGTTTGCGAAGATATCGTTCACGCATCTTCAGCATTTCACCTCCAAGATATTTCAAAACCAAACAAGTTGGCAACGCAGTGGCTAGACGCAAACGGAACGAATGCAAAAAGTAGCCACTGCCAATAGTCTCTACCCCAATCATAGAAAAAGCAGACCTGGCAAAAGTATCTGCCGAGGGAATTGACATCGACGTGCGCTTGATTCCTGACATATTAGTACAAACTAGAGAAGGAGTGAAGGCCTGAGCTCGAACGCAGGTATCCCTCAGCTCAACAGTAAGACCTTGGGTAAAAGAAGTGACATATGCTTTGGTAGCCCCGTACACTGTCAGATACGGACAAACGACCACGCCAGATAATGAACTCATATTGATTATGTATCGATTAACACCCTTCACTGGAAGTGGATCGTTGACCAGCTTAGGAAGAATCATTCGGGTGAGTTTGGTGAGTGTAATGACGTTAATTCTGATAAGCTTCTCGCAGAATTCTGGAGTTAGCATTGTACTGGTTGCCAAAGCGTCGGGATATGTGTAAGATAAACCGACGTTATTGATAAGACAAGAAATTGAAGATAGACTATTGATTTCAGTCATCAACTGATCATAAGGGAATGATTCCTATTTAAAAATAAACAGGATTAGGTGAAATAAAAAAATTCTGCAAGTAAAATCAGACGTACCAGCCCAAAATCAGCAGTGAATGACTTAGTCTTGACATTATATTTCTTTTCAATTCCCGAAGCAACAGCCTGCAATTTATTTTGGCAACGGCTGATAAGGAAAATATTGAGACCTTTTTCAGCAAGAAGTTCCGCGAAGGCTTTTCCAATACCATCAGTAGCACCAGTGATAATAGCCCATTCACCAGATTTTAATATATCATCGCTCCTACTCAAGAATATACGAAATACATAGAAAACCAAAATAGGCCATATAATATAAAGAAGAATTGGTAATAAAGCACCAAGCAGAACAAATGCGATCATCGCTTTGCAAACTACGACCGGCAAAACGTCTGACCTTCGATAATCACAAACCCTCTACGTAGAGTTGATTCATTAAAACTACATAAGAAAATATTTTAAAATAAAATCATTTATATAAAAGGAGCTGGGTTCAGAACATAATTTTCTTTGATCGGACAAACCTTTTGTTAAAATTTGTTGATCATTTATATTCACGAAAATAACAGGGAGAACTAATAAGAACAAATAAGAATAAAACTTAACTTATCAACCTTAGGTTTGTTTTTCTTATGACTTAATGCTTAAACCGATATGACAATTTGTTCCCTACAATTAATTCACTAGCTGAATTTTTATTAATTCAAAAGCATTTTTCGGAATTTATATCAAAATAATTCAACCGGTATTTAGATACCTATAATTATGTTTTCGTCTCCTTGTTTAAACAATTTATCATAAGTCTAAATAAACAGTTTATCGAAATATTATGTGATATTTAAAATATATATGAAATTGCTTAAAAAATCTGAAATTGATACTCTAGTAACCTTGATTTGTCCTCTGGCGCAGGTTATGTATTATTGCATTGGTGCCATTATACCTGTTATTAAGGTTTTGTCTGTCAATATGCTTTTATTGCCTCATATAGTGAGAGTTATGCTTACTAATCGAAATCGGTTTGTATTTGCTTATGAATAACTATGATACTCTTCATGCATTCCACTTTTATGATCTCATGGAGTAGTTAATGCGTTATAGGTCGTAATATTAGCTTATATGCATTCTTTACTTATTTGTACAGTTCATTTTTTGTCCAGGCGTTTTATCTATTAATTGCTCGCATTCCTATTAATTCGTTTTCAGGTTTAAGACATGCTTCAAATATCTCGTTTGCTTTCTCGCATCGTGACAGTGCCCAGGTCGTTGGAATTTTCCCACCGAGGAATATCCTCGACCAATTTAGCTGATGACACAATTTCTGATATCACTGCTGATGTTGCTGAAGTGCGATCCCCCAAAGTGCCAAAAGCACTGTCCAACCTGAAAATCAATGAAGGTGGAAACATTAATAGAGCCGATATTCTGGGCACTATCACCGAACTAAAGGTTAGATGATCTGTCTTTATTTTTATCGAGTTCAGAATCATAAGATTAATTTTTTCTGTTTGGACTTAATATTAGTTGTGCTTTTCATAATTTTCAAATTAGGATTTTATATTTGTGCATGTTTGACTTGCACTTTTTGGTTTTTGTTTTCGATATTTAATGCGACTTCAGATGCAAACGCAAGTCAGAACTTGTATGTTTGGCATCATTTCCCTGAGCGCTCGGTTTTATATGTTGTCTTTATAGTGATTAAGCGTATTTATTCGCCCTTTTAGCTATTTTTTGAATCATGGAAATATTGTGTGATTTAAATGGAAATATTTCATTTGCGCACGCTTGCTTAAAAGCGTCTTTCTCCTCTTCCTAAATTAAAGCATTTATTACCAATTATTTTCACATTACATTCAGAATCATTCTAATATTTGAATTTTCAATTATTTTATCCCTTTACATTTGGTTTGGATAGGATAATGGTATATCCTACAGGGTAATCATTACTAATACCAGGACAAGGTAACTTTGAGAACCTCCGAGATTTCTGTGTGATGAGAGCAGTGATTTAATTGTCTTAGATATTTGAGGGCTTAGCCGTAGCATTTGCATTAATTGCTTTTTAAGGTGTGTTGGTGGCGCTACTATAATCTTTTTAGTAATCAAGTTGCTTGGTGATTTCAGTCCTCTACTTCTCATTGCCTTCATTTTTCTCGAATTTGTCATCTTGTTCAACGCTTCTACTGGCCGCATAATTTCGATTCCATTGCATTTTCTTATGCAATTCTTGTGTTCAATTAAATTTTTTGTTGCTTCACTTTATTCAAATTCGTAATCTTTGACTATTTGATCTAGAAGCTGTAGTGTTTTGTTTACGTTAAGTATTCATCAGGCAATGGCCACGACGCAGTAATTGTTAATGTCCAAGTTCCTTTTAGAAAAGCTCCGTGTAATACTTGTCTTGGACTCCTTTCCTTTACTATTCAGATTTACTCAACGTCATTGGCCATTCCATCCACCCTTCTTCATTTCTTTCCCTCTAGTTATTAGATCGCTTATCTCAACCCGAAAAGCAATGGGCAACCCTCTTCGTTCGAACCCGAGTGCCATTGCTTTCCACATCCATCGACAATCATGAACCACCATCCAGCGAAAGCCAACAGTATCCTGAAGCTGAAGATCTAGGACATGTGGGGGGTTCTATTGGTTTTCAGATGCGAACATATCACAACCGGGTTCACGTATTCGATCGTCGGCTTCTTCCACTTGTCAAGCGTCTGAAACCGGGAGATCGAATCTTTGTGACGGGGTTCTTGTCATACTACAAACCGACTGGAACATCTAGTTCACCAGAGGTCGCCAAATTAAGGAAAATCGGGGCGGTGGTCGCAGAAAGGCTTATACTTTTGGGCTCATCATCGACTCAAGAAGATTTAGAAGTTGATGTAGACTAATTTTATGCGACGACTTACTAATGTATTCCTTATTTTATATATACACATATATAGATCACAAACTCTGTTAATGTGCACGAAAAAAGGGACAAGCCCTCTGGGCGTGTTTGCAATCACTACGACACCGATGCTTCCTTTATATGACTCGGTGAGTTTCGAATAGGGGCCTTCTAGGTGTTAGGCAGATTTGATCATCACTATGCCACAGGAGCTCATATCCGAATATGAAATAGGTCTGATTTATTATGGCCGATTAGAAGACATCGAATCTTTCAAAATGCCTAAAGTATTGCTTGTTTATTTACGCCCACGCAAAATTAGCAGTAACTTGCACTAAAACAGGTAACCGAAAGTTAGCTGATAACACGCTTATTCTTGCAAAATACCCACTACTAGATGCAGTTTAGAACTTTCCATTTCATATAAAACTTGTGTTTGACAGTTCTGTAGTAGTCAACTCGTATGTCTGCCAAGTTACTGTCAAATAAGTAATGGGTGTACACCTAGGGATTCGGATGACCAACTGAAATCTGGTCAAAAAGATCATCTGGTTGAATGTGAGCGGATTGCTACACTAGTAATGCCTTGACTGACTCAGAAATCTCTGTGGCAGTACCTCCTATATCTGGCTAGAATCCAATAACTAGCTAAGTATCACATGGAATACGTTCATCCAGGAAGTATACTGGATAAAGTGTATACGACGGAACGTTAGTCATAATTAAAATGGCGGATTCGCTTAAACAATCGCAGGTTTCTGATTGGCCATTGGTTGTGCGCACATGCGATCACATACAGGCAATGACGTGTTCCACAAAAGAAAAAGGGCAGACTGTTAAATAATTGAAAGATGGACTTAAGGACTAAGTAATTCAAAAAGCACAAATGACGCGAGCATGAGACCATTTCCCACCATGTCTGTCCGACTCAAGCATGAGGGTTAGTGATCGATGGCTACACATATAGCCCAATCTAACCCTTAGACTCGCTAGATTCAATTTTTCTTTTTCATTGATCTACTCTGCAAATAGCATGTGCTTCGGATTGGTCCAGCAAGTTTGTGAGCCTACTTGTAACAGAATAGGAGTCTATAATGCCCACCCTCCCACCTTCATTTAGCAGTATTTCGTCAAACACATGTGATTGCTACGTGTTTTCATTGTCCTTATTTTCGGAATGGGAATTTCCACGGGTTAGTTAATAGACAAACTAATGCTACAAGCTATTGCGTAACTTGACCTCTTTATCAGAACTCCGATTTCACATCAGGTCGTTCTTCTAAATCTAATTCCCACCTCACCTCTCTCTCTCTTATTGCCTGCTAGCTTTTCTATTAGCCTTCGATTTTACAAGCCCCTCGTGAGTGCTGTTAGTAGCAGTTATTTTACTAGTGGGATTCAGTGTTACTTGACTGTGGTCAAAGCGATAACAATGTAGTTGACTTGGAAAAATATGCTATCTATTTTTTTTACACTTTTACATGCAATTTGGCAAAAAAGAAGATCAATTTTTATCAAATTTTGGAGGAGATTCAAATTGAAAGTTCCTTTAATTTGTTTAAAAGAGGGAAGAAAGTTGCCCACTAATGCCCCTAACGATATGGGATCCAAGCCTATTTAACTGGAAACAATGGCATTGGAGAACCTACAGGAACCACGTATAATATTAAGTGTTTATTAAATTCTTTCAATTAAGGTCATTGTTTTATCATTAAGCATACTGAATTTTCATGAATTCTCATCCTTTGTACCTGTTCATTCAAAAATGCGATTTAAAGATCTCGTATAGCTGGCCAATTAATGTAGCTTCTTTTAATGGTTGGCAGAAGGTAAGTTCATACCCTAGCATGGGCATTGAACACGTCAAATTCCCACTGTCATATAGCACCAGGAAAAAAATAGGTGTGAAACACTATCTTGGCTCAATTAATCACTTGAACAGCTACACGTATTATCTCCAGTAGGGGGGTGTGCGATAGACTTACCCCCACGTGGTGCACCCTGGGCAGCGTATACTCATACGGCAAAAAAGTCCATTAACTGGCAGTTGACTTCTGACTTCAAACTACCATCACCCCACTGTATGCCATATTCGACCCCTTCCACAGTACTCATCTTACCTTTTCTCTGCCGTTTTGTCTGTTTCTGTTACATCTGTGAATCATTATTCTGTCCCCCTCCCTCTCGACTCTTTGTCACTATGATGTTCCTCCTCCTCTCTGTGAAGCCCAAAGTCAGCTAAATGGCTAATGCTAATTAACAAAACGCCTGCCATTTGAAATAAATAAATAATCTCCAGTAGTTTTAAAGACAAATTATGCCCATGAAGTCCATCTGTTGGAAAGTTAAATGCGCGTTCTAGCTTCAGCAACATACGCAGCATACCGAATTGAAAGAACAGTGAATATTTGCTGTGCACGCACGTGGTGGGAATACGAAAGCAAAGCCCATTACTTAATTAGAGGCATGAGAATTCAGCAGCCAACATTTGATACCATTTGGTAAAACAACTGAAGGAATTCGTTTGCAATGGGCTCTACAAGGTCATTTTTAATTAGATGAAGGAGACTCCTGAGGAGGTGTCTCCAATAGCGTGTATTCTTTAAAGAAATATCACCAGCCAAAGCAATGTTATATCAATGGAAGTGGGGTATCGCAGTCAGTGTCATTGTTATGAGCAGAGTTTATGTGTATTTGGTACTCAATTTTAACAAGTATTTTTCAACGTAATTTTCATTATTCTAACTAAAAAAATGCTTTTATCGTCAATAAATAAATTGCTACCTCTCTCCACTTGCCTATTTTCTAGCATCTTTAAATGGCCCTATTCGTAGCAACGAAGCTTTGGCAGACACCCGCCCCCTTCAAAAAAATACTTGACTTCTCTGGACCAAGAGGATGGAAAGAACCAAAAATGTTAAAATAGTCATTTTCACATCAATTTACTTCGGCTTCAGTAGGTTTATTCCAACACCCCCCGCCAACCATAAATAAGCACACGACGACTTTAGAGAACATTGGTTTGGTTTTGTTCATTCCTTTTTCATTAATAAAGCAAGCTAATAGGGAAATGAATCTCAGCACTGTTAATTTATTAAAGTTATCACATTTATCGCCCTTTTACTAAATATAAAATTCCTCGTGTATTATGGAGAAAATTGCCTTAAAGTGCATTTCTAGTTATGTAAACACTCTAGACGCAATATTGTGGCGAAGACAGTCATATGATTTGAAAAATCTCTCGGTAAAAATGCTAAGGCTTGACGTGAGAAGTTGTTTCCTTTTAGAAGTCATTTTGAAGGTTCTAACATTTTACTTCATCAATGATTTAAAACACGACATTTCTCCAGACTTTTCTACTTTTCGAGAGGTTGAAAATTGCAAGAAGTACATCAAAGCAACATAAGCCTCATCAAACTGACAGACCTTTCTTCTTCGAGCAAATTATGAGTAATATAGATTACTGAAATTCGAATTTGGCCGCACTTACTTGAACAAATACAATGGTGCCAATAATGGGTATCAAATAATGAGTAGCAAATCGAGAAAAAATGTATTAAAAGTAACCAATACGAACGCTTATGACCTTGTTGAAACCTCAACCCAGCTTATGACTTCTTAATTTTCAGACTTCATATTTCCGAAATTCAGTTATCCCCTCCACTCTCTGACATTTTTATTGATTTTCTTTGATCTTTGTTCAGTTCTGCGCTTCGTGACCCATTACAGCCAATAGGAGAAGGCTTTGTTTTGAAAACTGATTTATAATTGGACACCATATTTGTATCTCCCTACATGTCGTGAAGGCATGGTTTTTGTGAACACTACGAAAAGATCCTTAAAATATCATTCATTATTCCTTAGTAAACAGATGTTAATTCACTTAATTATGAACAAATAAACAAATTATTATAAACAAACTTATTGATCTCTTTGTCAGGATACGCGTCAATTATTTCATGTTGACAATAAGGTCGGAGTGAAGGAACGCAGTGTTGAATTGACAAGATGAAACTGATGCGTCCGATTCCATTACTCCTCTCACTCCACCATAGCTCACAAAATGCATTGGCATCTTGATCATTGACTCACAGTTGTCTCGGCGAGGCCAATAGACCAAAAAAAGGTATGCAAGGCTTGAGGTCAGCCAGCTTGCACACAAACTTGATGAAGAAAGTCTCAGGTCAATCACCTATTAGGCCCTGCATAGATACTTTTCGACAGGCTTTGTAAAATAAGTTGTGGAAATTGGTATCAGATGCTGAAGAGTTTCAGTGAAGTATTTTGAGTTTTATTTCGGGTTGTTTAACGATTTCCAATTTACCCACACTTAGAATCTGCTATTTACTTTCCCTTCATAATAAGCAGAATTAATAATTTGAAAATTGAGAGATATCTAAATATCCCGGCTTTTTTCGTGTTTTAGCCATTTGTGTAAATTCACGTGGAAAACAATGCAAAGTAGATCAGATGCATAAATTCTCACTAAGAAACTAGGAAGTTCAGGATAATGGCTTTCAAAAATGAGGAGAAACGATTAAGAGTCGCGAATGGAAACTCCTTCTTAGATCAATGAAGAGATAATCAAGAACTGGCATGCAAGATTCTACATCCCAAACACGTGGTAATGACAGAATAAGCCAATCAAGTAAGAGAAATTGCTGAGTTTGATATCTTACCGCTATCAGAAATACAGCGAAAAATGATGAAATGCCAATCATAATGTAGAAGATTAAGAAAAATACCAATGCTCAGTTCATGAAAAAATTAGGGAATGAGAGCTTTATATTTGAAGGCTTAATCTTTGGATTGGAATGTTAGAGAAGATCAGCTGATACTTTAAAGGAGGTAACGCTTATTTACGTCCATTGATTGTTCTGCACGTCAAATATGTTAGATGAAGTTTACTTAACGGCAATCCTCATTTGGAGACGAATTTAAACAAAAGCAACAATTAAGTTGTTAGAAGGGAAAGAATTCTAAGGCTTAAAGCAACAACTGGAATCAAATTAATAACTGGACTAACTATTCTTTGAATTGAAAATTATAAAGAAATTCTTTAAATGCATGTGATGACCGAGTTCACAGGGCCAGATCTGAACGACTTTAGTAAGATTGACCTCCACATGTTCTCAAATGTGAAATAAATTAAACGTAATCTTGATGAAATCTTCTGGAGGTGGGGGGGGGGGGGGGGGGGGGGGGGGAAAGGAGAAGGGTTGGTATGGAGTTCCTAATACGTTAAGACTTCATTTTCTGCGAACATTCACGCAGAGTTTGATAAATTCACGTCGTTGGCACGAGCTCCTAAGAGCTGAACCTTCATATTTTGAGAAATTGATATCAGATGCTCCAACACAGGTAGACTAGTGGAACTAAAATAATTCCTCCGCAACTTGACTGACTTGGTTTAGTCGCAACTTTCCTTCCGCTTCTCATACGCACTCGGTTGTTCGAAAGTACTTTCACTGTAAGAGAATGCGTGCATAGCTCCACCAAGACGATATTTTCTTTATTCAAGCCTGGGCGGAGAGACAGATTTCGCAGGTTGCTTCGATAAGCACGCTCTTCACGCAGCATGGCTGCGCAAGAGTGCAATTCTGAAATTAAATTGCGCACAATGCTCAGGAGAACCATGAGATCGTTGGTGCCAGAAATTCTCATCACAAACGTGTTTTTTCCCCTACGAAGAAGTCGGGTGACCTCACCTATGACTAGAAATAACATAACCAACTCCAAAATTTTGTCATCCCTTTAAACCTCGCTCATTTTTTATCAGCTGCTGAGAGAGAAAAACAAAGCAGTGGTCCTACAATGGATTCCTGGTCACTGCGGCATTAAAGGCAATGAGCTTGCTGACACACTTGCTAAGAAGGGGACTACAAATTTGCAATGCATAGACCGGCCGATGTCTTTCCACACAATGAAGACCTTAACCAGGAGAGAATTCAAGGCCTCAAGGTGCAACAAACTTAAAGCTCGAACAAAGGGGAAACAGTGGACAGTGGCACTCTCCGACATACCCGACTGGCCAAGAATCGAAGCCATTGCTGAGTTTAGACTACGTACCGGACACAATTGCCTGGCAAA
>UZAE01000295.1:0-27056 GCA_900617975.1 Rodentolepis nana | reverse complement strand
GGGGGGAGACGGGGGGGGGGAGACGGGGAGGGGGTTAAACGAGTAGGTGAGAATTCGCTTGTCAAACCACTACCAACTTAGGAACAGAAACAGTAGTTAGAAGTTACAGGAGAAAGGGAGATTTTCTAAAGTAAGTAGGGGGAGAGGTGTCAGACCAACAAATAGAACGTCCTCCCCCCCCCCACACACACACACACACGCAAGACAATATTCTTGGGTTCAATTTTTGCCGCGCTAACACTTGCCAAATATAGTAACAATATAAGTTTAGAATTAGCTAGCAAAAATGGAGATAAAAATTTGGTATGCTTCCTTTTGATAAGCAAGTCTTAGGCTGTGACTTTTAAGGTGGACATATAATCCCATATCTTAAGAAGTCAACCAATTTTCTATGGCGATTTTTATTTTATTTATTTTGAAACATCACCAGTTCCTTTGTACTCATTCATTTTTTTCATCGCAAAGTATGGAAAAACAACTTTCGTGAACATAAATTGGTGATCGGCAAGAGATACCCTCTCAAGCAATACTTACGACTTGATTTAGCTATTACCTCTTCTTTATGGGACATCAGTGATGCATAATCAGCGTTCGTGTTTGCCAAGCAAGTTGACATGGACTGGAAACCCATCAAATGCTTGAAAAAAATGTTAATGAATTTCTTAACTAGACAATCCCATAGTTAGCATAACTGTTCTGTAATTTGAAAATGATTGCAATATGACCATTTTTTACATGAAATTATTGTTTAACGAGGAGACCATCTCTGTCCTAATTTGACTTTCGGTTAATCACCGTTGAAGCTGGATTTTTCTCCCATTTTCCAACAACTCATTCGTCTATGTTGCATGTCCTTAAAAATTACATCTATAAACATTAATCAACTGTCATCAGAGGTAACAATAAAGCCAAAGGAACACCTCCTGTACTTTTCCACCCCGAGGCATTGTAGAACATTTTTCCAAAGCAGAGTGGATTGAGAAATAATGCCCTCCCATCTCCAGTTAACTGACTTTTTCCTCGTGTTTACTTAACTTTGAATAAAAATTCGCTCCAGCCTTCCCCTTATTTGCCTAGAATTATGATGTTTCCTTCATTTAGGCTTATGTAAATATATAATAGAGGATTGTCTAAATTATTAAATGACAGCAAGAATGCAGGTCGTTTCGATGTATTGAATAAAGTGAGATTTGACTTACCGTATTTGATTTGACAGACATCACCTACAAGAATGTCAGAAATAGGGAGTTGTACCAGCTGGCCCTGCCGAATAACAGCAAACTTGTGATCTGATTCAATCTTATTTTGCAGACCGCGGAATTGTCGCTCCTTAGACCAGTCATTAAATGCTATGACAAGCACCACAACAACCACAGCGACTAAGATGGCGACACCTTCAATCCAACCGGCTTCTCCTTCAGTTTCGTCATTGCTTGTTGCGTCAACGTCTGTAAGGAAAAAAGCAATTGACGTGCAAATGTGATTGCTTGAGACACACAGAAGAAGAGGAAAAGCCAACCGAAAACCTTATACACAGTAAACTCCACCTCAGAAGAGGGAGTAAAGGACCTCGCACTTGCTTCTGTGCTCGCGCATTGCGGAGCAAATCAAGCAACCAAAGTTGAAGTAATTATTCACTAAATGGAGCTTATATTGCCTATATGAAGTGGTGGTGGTGGGTAGCCAGACAGTAGGCAGGCCAGCAAGCAGAGAGTAGCAACTGAAGCGCATAACTTTTCATTTTCTTTATTCTTCACCCATTTCTGGGCCTCATGGAGGAGAGCGAGAAAGGCCAAAAAATGAATCACCTAAATCTCATTTCAGTTGATGAGCAGCGGATGACATTAGCATAACCAGTTTACTTATGCACATGGCAGAAATTATGCGCAACAGGAAGTATAGGAGCAGCATATTCAGTCCATTAATGATAAAAAATCACAGTAGCGGGTAGTAGAAGAGCACAAATCGGTACGCATTATTAGTGCATGAACAACCCCTCATTGCCTAGGAAAGTGGGAGGGGGGTGGTGCTTAAACATAGCTTAATGCCCGATGGTGCGTACTTAGGTGCAACAGACGAAAAAATAGCAAAATGCTTGAAGAATAAACAAAATATTTCCAGCCCCTGCTACTTCTCCCCCCCCCCCCCCCCCCCCCACCCACCCAACACCCTCTTCTTAATTTCTTTGGCCTTGAAAGGCGTCAAAATGTGATGATCTGTCTACCGCAGTGTTAGGAATGCAAGAATAAAAAGAGAGTAATAGAATATAATGCAGTCAATAGTTATAATAACTGAAGAGATCTGAATACAAGTAAGTGAATCAAGTATTTGACGATATCATCTACTCCTTCTGTTTGGGTGTAAGAGTGCAAGAATAAGCTAAAACCCGAGATAGTGTCATCATTCTTTACTGATAATGTATTAAAAAAACAAAAGATAAAACGAACAATAGATGTTAACTATCGTTTAGTGATCCCATAGACTAATGATAAACGTGGTTTATTGGAATATGAACCGGTAATTTGATTAATAACTAAAAATTATAAGACCAAATCAAATATAGTAAGAGTCCCATTAACAAAATCTTCTTATCCCTGATTCGGTTAAGCAATAAAGAACAAATTGTATAGATTTCAGCTGCTTCATTAAATATTAGAAGAAACTGAAATCGGCATATTCATATGATTTACCTACAACTTATCCAACAACGCGAATAGATAAGGGAATTGATTAAAAGTAACTCATCGATACAAATGTATACCCCCTCACTGAGATTTATTCTCGATTAATACTAGAAACAATTTGTACACTTTACCTTATTTCTGAGCGAAAACCTAGCCAATCAATATTGCAAACATTGAATCTAATGTTTTCGTGAAGTTTGAAAAACTTGCACTTAAATATCGATTAGTAGTTTTGCATGCCTGATTTTGACGCCTGCCAAATGACATATAAGATTATACTTCCTCAAGTAATTGCATCCTCTGTTTAACAGTCAAACGAATTTTCTTTTTGGAACGCACACACATACCCAATAGAGGCCTAAATACAAAATTTGGGATTCTGAGGGATAACTAGAAATCAAACAATAGAAGCAGGCATGGTTTAACTAGTTATATTACTGAGATTTTATTGTGCATGATTATTTAAAAAATCGAGAAGCCCATGGCCGCAGCGACAACATGAGCAGGACAGAGAGAGGGAGGCAAGAGAATGAAAGGCACGCGATATCACGAGGAGGCAGTCGGTACGTCAGCTCTCCAGCCGCCCCAGGAGAGCCTAATCCTCCCCCCCCCCCCCCATCCTCCACCCCCGCCCTCCTTCATATGCCTGGAAGACTGGCGCTGCCACTACTGCCTGAAGAACGAACTAACAAACGGATGGACGCCTAGATTTGCATACACGCACAGATGCTCGAGATGATGGTACTGACGTAGGTGATGACATTATAGTCGACAACATGAGACACACTGTGAGCAAACTGTCGTTACCTAAAGACTGGCGCTAGACCAGTAATCCTAATGCCATTCCTGATCGGTTTAAAGATGGATTAAAGCAGCCCGAAACATGCATACAAGGCGAGGGGAAGACGTAAAATATGCGGGCAAAGAGGGAGGGGGAATTAAATTTTCTCTCCTTCTCCCTCTCCCCAGTCCCACCCGTGTTGAAATCACAAACACCAAAGGAGGAGGGGACAGTGAACGACCGGAATATGACCTGGATTCATTTATGGTCGTAGTAGTACTAGCATTGGAAACCGTACTTTGCAGCACAAAATAGGTCATCCCGTTTTTTGCTCCTTTCGCTTCAAAATGTACGCTCTAAACAATTTCTCTGCGGTTGACATTTTAGCCCTAGTAGCACCCAAATATATGCTCCCATGTTATTTGAATTAGACACACAAAAAAATAATGCTAACGAATTTCCATTTTAACACTATTGTGCTAAAAAGTTTGTATTGGTTTAAATACTCATGTAGACAGCGCGAGCAAATGGAGAGGTAGAGAGTGAAGGAAAGATTTAACAAAATTTAACTAAGTAAAACGGTAGTCCATTTTGCATTACATTTATTTTAGCAAGAAAGGCTTAGGTCTCAACAAACTGATTTTAACGATTTTTGGGAAATTGAAGCCTATACAATGCCCCAAGATCAATTGTTCTCTAATAATAAGCTCGTAGCTCAAGTTCCGGTTCGATGCACATCGGCAAATACAAAGCGAAAGGAATTAAAAAGGATCAACAAGAAGGTAGTAGTATAGCACATTTTAGCTCTTTTATCCTTGGAATGTTGGTCAAGTGCACCTATGTTCGTGTGGCGCCAATGAGTATCAATAGAGGATGCTTACCCTAACTCAAGTATTCTGTGATTTGATTACCCATTACCAATAAAAGTTGCGACAACACTCGCTAGAGCTCAAGACTTAGAGTTTGAGGAAACCGAGTGTTTAGAATATCCATAATATTGAGTACACATCTCACACCGTATTAAAAAGAGGATAAAAGAAAGTACTCTTCAAAGGGAATTGCTTGTGTCAAATGTGTACCAGCTGAGCTAACACAGGAAAAGTACAAATTCCACGAAATCAATTAACTCCTCGAGTTTTAACTCATCTGAGCGTAGTTGCTCTGGTCAGTTCGGAGGACGCGAGTAAATAGGAAATGATCCACTACAATGGAACCAAATATAGACGATGTGCATTATTATTGAAATATACTATGGAATAATGAACATTGAAGGATAGCTTACACCCTTCATCATTCAGATTCCATAAGAAATAAAAAAACTGGAATTTGCGTCGGTGAGCATCCAACCCATAGTCCCAAACTTCGCCAATGGTGCACACTTCGATTTCATTGCAAGACTAACTCTAAAGTCGAAACCTGTTATTTCAGGCAATGAGAAGGAACTGAAAATACTGGTATTTGAAAAATAACGAAAATCGAATATTTCGTAGCTCAACCCAGCGCTTAAAATCAAAGTAGAGGAAGTCGCCTGCTACTACATTAACTTTTTTCAATATGATGAAATGCGGTAGAACGCTTCTGAGCGCTAAGCTAAACATACGTAAATTATTTATTTTGTTAGAATCTGAGATTAAGGAACAAGTTGGTACCCTACACAATCATTTTAGAGCTTGACCTCAACAGCCCAAACACCACCTCATCTCGCATACAAAATCAGAGAATGAAAAAGAGAGCAAAAACGATCCCATTGTTGCGTTTGGTAGCATACAGCATGTTCGGTAGTGACCTCAATACTAAGCCAGTGCCCTCCATAGAGGATATCATGCATTGCGTTATTCTCACACAAATAAAAAAGTAGGGAAGGGTAATTTGAGATGAGTAGATGAATTAGAGCATAAATAGAAGGTATACATGACTTCTTTCTCATGCACGTATATTTAATAAGTGATCCTGATACCGTACTAACATTTCAGACTTTCAATACCAGAAGAATCATGCCAAATGCAAACCATGGGATTCTATCAGACTTATATCTAACTTGTACTCCGTAATTTCCAAATACAAGGATTTTGAAATCGCTGAGGTCTTGGGGAATTCTCCACTATTACATTTGCAATAGACTTATAACTTGGCTCTTGTACTGAAATCTGATCTAGTCAAGACGTGCTCCATCTGAGGTATTCTGAATCTGTATAGAGGTGAAACGAACACAATTGCTTTTAAATTCAGGCCTTGAATCAGCATACGCATTGGAAAAATGTCGAGGCTTGTGATAAAAATTAACAACTGCTGTTGTTACAGAAGAGGACAGAGAGGGAGAGAGAGAAGGAGATGTCTGTTCTTCTTTAGAATGTAAAATATAGAAAGATTAATAATTGAATGTCGCTGCCTCCATGACAAAATCGCATACTCCTACACGTGCATTAGTAAAGAAAACTGCTAGCTCGGAAAGGAAGTGTGCAACAAGCTTTCATTCAATGATAAATCATAGTATCTCATGTAGGTGGCAAGACTGAAAGATGTCTCTACTTGCATCCTCTCATCAACTAAATCCGTTGCAGTATTTACCATCGAATTTTGCTCTGAAACAAAATGAAATGAAGGCATAGTAATTGAAAAACAACTCTTGTTTTAAATTCCAAGGGCAGTTAGTTCACATCCAAGAACTAAATGTACATATATGATGGCGTTTGTAAACTACTTGAGCAAGTGTACGCGTGGATGTGAATCATAAAAGCATTGCAATACTGCCTTACAAACAAAAGATCAAGGTCACAGAAGTCCGAGTAATTCGAAAGTATGAAGGAAAGGGCGAATGCCAAATAGCATCTCATGGCGATGCGTGTGTTCTCATATTCCATTTCATAAAAAAAGTATCTTCTTGGATATAGGCAGCTAGTTGAGATATTGATCCATATTACGAATCAGTTTTACCTTGTAAACTAAAAAGTAAATGAAGTCCACTAGAGATCAAGAAATTTAAGAAAAGACTATCAGCCACCGCCAATGATCGTTCTCAAACTTCCATTAGTCGACTAAATGCACCCAGACAATGTTGAACGAATGGAGGGCAATAGAGGAGGGGGGGGGGGGGGGGGTATCGACAAATAGCTTACCTAATCTCATAGCGCAGTTAGACGACGTAAAACGCGACTTGTTTACGATACAGCATATGTTCAAACCCAACCTCAACACTGCGTCGAGTTAATGAAAACGACCAAGATTGGAGTGGTTAAAAACAAGAAAATTTAACCAAGACTAAGTCAATATAAGAAGGGACAACACAAAAGGGGATGGCCAAGTTCTCAACACGCTTTCAATCAATCAATATTTTGAACACGAACTCACACAATCTTTTGGGGTCTCCACTTAATTAAATGTATTTTACCACGAGAAAAAGAGAGATAAACCTCTACAATTAGGATATTTAACAACCAAATAACAAGCGATAAAAAAGAGAATTTAAAATTTCTTCCTCAGCAATTAGTATCGGTTCTAGATTGGACAGCAACAAAGGTCTGTAGAAAGTTGAATTATATTGCACATCTTCGAATCTTCTCATTAAGGGTCTTTCAAATAGTAGATAAGTCAAACAAATATTATTATTATCTTTGAATAAATACAATCAATAGAACACCAAACCCGTAACTTCTAACCCGACTTACCATTCAAGACTTAAACGAACGAGTATTTGCCTATATTTTTTCTTCAGAAGCAAGAGTAAGGTGCAATAAAGAGGAAAGATGATAAAATGGACGCTACCACTCTCAGAATGGTTTGTTATACAGTTAACGGGAAATGTGGACCTGGCTATCAAAATCAAACCCACGATGTCTAACTCTAAAGATGTTCATGTTGGTCGCTGTACTATTATATTCAATCTTATCATTCATCCCAAATGAATTAATGAGATCACGTTGAAGAGACACTAATTTTACCCCTACTTTTATCAATAAACGCCATGACGAGGGGGAGTAAAGGTAAGAGTTGGGGGGAGGTAAGCCTACCACCCTCTCTCCTGTATGCACTTGGATCAGATCATCTTTCTAAAGTGAGATAGCATCGGTCACAACAGTCGCTGCCACCATATGCATCACGCAAAGGCTACTGGGAGAGTTAATGCAAAACTCACGATGCGACATGGCACGCATGCGTTATATGTGTACATACTTTAAAGAGATCCACTGCTTCTGTTCTTGGCAAAATGGTGCATGAGTCTGTATATCCCCAGCATATGAATACATCGCTTGACTAACCACCTCTTACCACAAAACACACGTGGGTGCTTTATTTTCATCAGCAGTTCTGCGCGCGTTAACGATAAAGAGCTAAAAATAGTAGAAGTTACTCATGCATAGCCTACACTAACCCTTCTTTGAATTGAAGATAATTAATTGAGATAGGAGCGAATATAGGCTTTTTAGAATAAATTTTTTGCTCTTTTAAATGAACGTGCGTAAGAATGTGGGAGAAAGAAAGGTACATAGCAAGACCCATAAATAGAAGAGAAAGGGAATTTTCTTACGTCCAAAATTAGCGCTTGCATATACTTCGGGAAGAAAGCGTAAATCTAATTATGCTTCCTTGTCTACGGTTGGGCTATATCCCTTAAAGCGAAAAAAAGATTGCAAAGTAGGCTAGAATTGAAGACATCCAATATAGACGCGTTTTAACGTGTTGAACTAAAGGGATAATTAACTGGTACAAAACACCGAATGCTACTCACACGCAATTAGGCTCTCTAGCCGAAACTACTGATGATTAACGAAAAGCAAGCGATTTTAATCTTAGCATGAGAACTACCAAAAAAGAAGTACCGGTGCTAATGGTGATTACATTATCATCCTACCACCTTAACCTTAGCAGACCTTCAATTTCTTGTTTAGCCTGATAAACTATACGAAACTTACATTTGGTGTAAAGCGACAGACCAAGAGATACAAAGGCCGCGACAATAAGGATGATGAGGGTAACATCTTGCATTGCTTCCCATACCAATGTACAGAAACGTTTAGGCGGTTTGGGGGGAATCACGTTGGTTCCGAAGACCTCTTTTCTCTCCTGGAAATCGGAACCGGCCAAACCTAAAGGGAAAAAATAAAATCATTTTGGGATGTGTTAGCTTTTCAAAGTCAAGTCAGTATTCCAAGCACTTTTATCAGTGCAGACAAAACGAAGGGAAATAACTTTTATTTCACTCAGTCAATCTACAAGAATCACGTGTTATGCCTTATTTATTGGCTGAATGTCTAAATAAATAGATTCTTATAACTCTACAAAAATTTCATTTTGCTATAAGACCCTCTCCATTCAAAAACATTTACGATTTATGTCCAAAAGTGTTAGTTATAATTTCATGTTAAGAATAAAAATAGACAAATTATGTATGACTGCAAACAGAGTTTATCTAACTCATATTATTTCACAAGTTGAAAATGAATCAGTTTACGTTCAAGGGATCATAATAACCACTCGAACAAGTTAGACTGATCTACAAGAGGCTTTATTAAATGTGCTCATTTCTTAAGTCGGAGATAATGAGACCGATAATGACCGAAATTGATTGCCTATTCAAATGAACAGAATGGGAGGCTTCCAAATGGAAAAATTGTTCAGGATGCCTTCCCATTACCTTCTTTCAATGGAAATAGGAATTATACAAAAAACCGATTCATTTTGACTATCCTGGTGGTAATTCAGACAAAAGCAGAGTCTGGAATTTAATATTAATAGCAACAAGAGCAGTCTCAGCCAAGTTAATCTAAGAAATTGTTAATAAAATAACAAAAACTCAAAAGAGGTGGCATACCATCATGAGTAGAAGTTTTGAGTTTGGTGCAAAGGCCTTGGATACCACCATAGCGTTCATTGAGGTATTTTACACTGCAAGCACCACGACTTTCCATCAATTTTTGCAGATCTGCTACAGTGACCTCAAATGAAGAGGGCTTTGCCACCGCAGTAGTGTTTTCAGCATTCTTTTTCTTAGCCATTTTCTGTTTCAATCTCTATAGCATGCAAACAGACTGTACGATAAACCTGATATCCACTCGAACAGATTTTCTAAAATTTGCAAAAACTTAAATAGTACTTCAGCAACGAGAAATAACATAACTATGTCTAAATTAAAAATGATTGTTGCACAGGCCATTGTAAGGCTGCATATACAAAAAGTAGAAAGTGAATTGTGATCAAATACACAGAACACGTAAAATGAAACCTCATTTTGAAACAAATTACACAAATAAGCTAACTGTTTAGAACTATTTGCGATAAAATTCGCTCAGAAAACCATTGATTAAGAAGGATATGAAGATAAAGACAATCAAAATAGAGTGCGGTTTAAAAAATGCAAGCACACACAATTTTTAGAATTTCTGAGAAAGAAAATACATAGATAAAATATCCCATTTCAAACCAAAAAATCTGTTGGTTTAACTTACTTGAGCTGTAAACAATACGCTGAAATTCAGTGCTAAAGGGAATTATGTGATTAGAAACACAATTTTAAAAAGAACAATCAAGTAACGTGGGAACTGAACATATAGAAGAAACCGTAAGTATTAATTTTATTCCCTCAGATAATCAAGGCCTTCTATTGTGAGTAAAATACTCTGATTATGTTATCGTGATTACATTTCGTCAGATATTTGAGGAGAAATTAAATTTCATTAATAGCTCAAAACAAAGAAAACACGAAAAGGTGACTCCAAATAAATTAACCTTAGAGGAGGGTTAAAATATTTTAATAAAATACAGAAATACAATAGGATTTAGAAATCATGTAACCAGATTAAATAGAATGTAAAAATGGGGAAATCGCAATGGTTTAAGATTACATGTAATACAATAGAAAAATCTAAATGAAATAGGTGTCTGATAATTAGCCAATGGTTTGCTAATTCGCATAAAAAAGACATATCTCACATATGAGAGATGGACACGAAAATAAATAAAACAGATATCGGTAAAAAATAATATGACATATAGTACAGAGAAGAATATTCCATTTACGTAAATATGAATGTATATATGCGAAATCACAGGAATTTGACTGAACAATAAATAAATGAGTATGTGTTCTTAAAATAAAAAGCCAATTATGAAATTTAATAGTACTAACTTAAAGCATAGAAAATCTATAACCATCTAGAAATTTTACCCTAAAGAAGCGCCCAGTCACGTAAACCAAACTGCGAGTGGTGGTAATTACAAACAACGCGCTATTGTCGAAAGGCATATATTTGATCGATTTAAACAAACACATACAAATTAAATTATTGACTATATGGACAACAAATATCCCATTATGAGCATTTCTTTTCAATAAATGATTTTCCAAATTCTTCATATTCATGCCTTGATATCCACATTTGTTGGAAGGTTCCCTAGAAAAGAATTTATGGACACAATATTAACTGCCTTACCAGTGAACCAAGAATAGAGCCACCAACCCAGCTCGAGAACCTCCTTTCTGTTAGAGAGCTGGGAAAATTTACCTTCAATCGCATACTCTAGATTGAATAGATTATCACAAAATAAGAAAAATACCGATGGAGTCTTTGCACCGAGATCTTTCTGGAGTCGATCTGTGAAGCCAACAATTAGACTCGTTCCGCCGACCACGACAATATTATTATAAAGATTCTAAAAATATGATATTATTACAATCAAGTACCGCTCTAATATCAATATCACAAAGTGAAATACTACTCGAGACAATATGGCTCATTGACAAATCCGATCTTCCATTACTTTGCTAAAAAAATCACGAATGAAAACTCTAGATTACCGGAACAGAACTTGGATCGAACAGAGCCTCTGGAATTTGGAATCTTTCATGACCCAATTCTACATTGTAGCCATTGGGGAATTCATATGTTCTCGTTGGGATTGTCTCCATTTGGCTACAATAATAAGATAAGCTCGGGTTAATTTAATAAAATCAACAATAACAAAACTTTAGGTAATATGGTATATTTTTGATACGACTTGCATTAATGAAACCTTGACGAAATCACTTACCCTTGATCATATCTTTCATCCGATATTTGAAGCACTGTAGCCGCGAAATCTTCCATCAAGTTCTGAAAACATGTTTACTTCAGATATGGAAAACAATGGTCTAAATATGTTCTAATATATTTAAAATATCCAAAATAATATTTGAACGCCACCTATTACCTACCGAAATTTACTGAGAAAATTTTAAGTTATCGCCGTACTAACCTGTTCCATAAATGCTTTGTAGGAATCAGTAAGAGGTGGCAACTTTTTTTCTATCCAGCGAGGAGTTTCACGGTCTTTTACTGGGTCCTAAAAGGCAAAAGGATTGTCATTAATCAAACGTACAAATATGAAAGTAAATAGCGAAAACAAATGAAAGCAACACTGGATATAAACTATCTGCAAAATGCTACTAAAGATTATTTAGTAGAAGGGACAACTTCATTGTAGAAGCTAACATGGCGGATAAGCTTCTAGAACCGAGAGCAACATAACCGAACAATTACTCCCAGGGCTTAAAAACTGGAAAAGGTAGTAAAGGTGAAAGAATACAAATTTCTTTTATATAAAAACGAATAACAGGAACATTACAAAGAAAAACTAAGAAATCCTCCATTCAACCCGAATCAATAAAAAGCATTAAGCAAGAGTTATCCCTGCCTATATCATTAAATCAACCAATAAAACGAACAAAGAAAACAATTTATCGAATTTTGAAATAAGAAGCATAAAATAAAGCGGGATACAAACCTTGGATGCAACCCTATAGTACGGAACAGGCTCAGTTTTGAGCACCTCCTTAACCATCTTGGCACATTGCTGAGCGATAAAATCACCGGCAAATGGAGTGCGAACAACACCTTGGAGTAAAACTCGACCGTCGTAAACCGGGACAGCAGATGCGCAGGATGCACCAACATCCAAGACCAAACCAGTATGTCGACT
Organism: Rodentolepis nana; assembly: GCA_900617975.1. Taxonomy (NCBI): domain Eukaryota; kingdom Metazoa; phylum Platyhelminthes; class Cestoda; order Cyclophyllidea; family Hymenolepididae; genus Rodentolepis; species Rodentolepis nana. The sequence goes on along the minus strand of UZAE01000295.1, from coordinate 14,639 downwards.
ATTTGCAAAGCATGCGAGAGCAGCGCTTTTGGCCAAATAGAAGGCAGGAATTTCAAATTTTTCAAAGAGAATTTCGGTCAATTTCTCGCGCTTGTTCCTTGGATTCCAAGAGGGCTCAGACGTAAGAATAGGATGCTGAGATTTCTCAATGGGAATTAGGCAGTTGATCATATAGTTCACAACATCCTCAAATGCATCCCAATCTTCAACTAAACCATGATGAGACATATGGTACACGACATACTGAGACCATCTTTGACAAATGGCTTTATTTCCATTCCCTCAGAAGGCACATAAACATTATTTCCAATAACGCGTTTTGTAACAGACGAATTGTCTTTAGAAAAAACATATCCGGTGGTGCTGGGCATATCAATCTACATTTATTAGCATCTCAATATTTAAAGAAATACCTTCGGAATATCTTCCCCAGCAAATCCCCCTCGCAAAGTATGAGACCCCAGGTCCAACACGATAGCACCCACTTCATCTAAAAATAAATAGGAAAGGCTGTTGATAGAAAAATATGAACAAACCACTCATGTTGATGGATAATTCAATTCGAGCAACAGCTCTGAAAATGATATAAACAACTTTGACGATTCACATAATATTGAATCTCTAGATATTATTACAGTTTAATGGTTCACACCTTAACTATTAAATTATTATTATTCAAATTTATCATTTGCGTGTATTTTCTGATTATCGTCATATTTGCAAGAATAATTTTTGCTGATCTTATGTTAGTTCGTTGCCACTAATTATAAACAAATTAAAACCGTATTTCTTACTCTAAAAAGCATTTTTATATCAATTTATTATACTGTTGAAGTATTTATATGTATGAATTTTAACCATCTATATCAATCTTGTAACATTTCATAATTCGACTAACATTGTTTTTTCAGGAATAAAATTATTTATCAACGTCAGTTGAAAAAATTCCAATCGACTTGTTCTGTAAAATTGGGACTATGCTCAGAGGTAACTGCTCAAACATATAGGAATATTGTTCCCATTAAAAATGAAATCCCTGTATCTTTCCTGAATTTGGAACTTAGAAATTACGTCAATTGTAATGAGCACTATCAATTGTAGTATCAATACTTTGCCAAATGAATGCGATATTTTAATTTGTCAATGTAGTCCAGTTCTTCTATTTTCCTCAGTTGTGATTATGCAATCTCATCTTATTAATCACCGAATATGTTGGTATTATTTCTAATATATGATTTAGAAGTAGAATTTTGTTTTTTCCGTACTACTCAGCTTAGAAGTTAATGACGCATGAACAGCAAAATCTTGAAACCAATACTGGTGAAAATTTTAGGAAGGAGTTTCATCTTAATACTTTTCTTTTAAAATCGCTATTGAAATATCATTTTTTATTATTTATTTCCTTGAAATGATATTCCATTTTATGTTTTCATTCACATTTAATATGGGGTGTGTGATAGACTTACCTCCACGTGGTGCACCCTGGGCAACGTATACTCATACGGCACAAAAGTCTATAAACCGGCTGTTGATTTCTGACTTCAAACTACCATCACCCCACTGTATGTCATATTCGACTATTTACACAGTACTCACCTCACCTTTTTCTACCTTTGTGTCTGTCTCTTTTACACCTTTGAAACGCTCTTCAGCCCCCCCCCCTCCCCTCGACTTTCTGTTACTTTGATATTCCTACCCTTCTGTGAAGCCCGAAGTCAATTTAAGGGTTAATGATAACTAACAAAACACCTGCCATTTGATATATAAATTTACATTTAATACTTTGAGACTACGAATATTAGAAAATGAAAAATATTACGCAATTACAACATAATTATTTGGATATGACTGTCTATGCATTTAGTCAAAATGTTATATATAATCAAGAATTACTTATGTTGGGCCATTTCCGAATCTGAAATATAGAATTCCTACTAATTTATAGTAGCTGAAGCTACTACCAACTGTAAATTTCATATCGATTAATTTATATCAGCTTCTTTCAAAACCCTGAGCATGAAATGATACTATGCGCCATTTTCAACACTTTCATGGCCTCGAACTTATCATTTCATCAAGAATTGCACAGTCATGATATCATTTAATACTTTACTCGTTTAGCGTCTATCTATGAATGCCCAAATGTAGTCTTACCTTACCTATTCTTTGTCGCTTTCTCATCGACGTTTCTGACAGACTTCTACTCAGTCAGTCAGTCAGTCAGTCTACCCCTTTAGTAGTATATTTATATAGTTCGATTCTCTCGCAAAACCATTTATTTTCCACTATATAGTCATTCTCCTTCTCTTATCCTGTATAACTCTATTACATTATTTTCTTAACTGAATTCGTTGTCATTCTTTTGTACATAATGTAGTATTATATATAGCGACTCTGGAATTTGCTCTTCTTTCTTACAAAGCGCTTGAATTTGTGTAGATGGATTTAATTAATGTTACCTATGCTTATCTGAAATCAAAATTCCCAGTATCTTGACATTGGTCTTCTAGATTTTGACATTTATATAAATAGAATACGGGGGTGTGCGATAGACTTACCTCCACGTGGTGCACCCTGGGCAACGTATACTTATACGACAAAAAGTCTATTAACTGGCAGTTGACTTCTGACTTCAAACTAACATCACCCCACTGTATGTCATATTCAACCCATTTACAGTACTCATCTTACCTTTTCTCTGTTCTTTTGTCGGTCTCTGTCACATCTTTGAAACACTCTTCTGCCCCCCCCCCTCTCGACCTTTTGTCACTTTGATGTTCCTCCTCCTCTCTGTGAAGCCTGAAGTCAGCTAAAGGTCTAATGATAACTATCAAAATGCCTGCCATTTGAAAGAAATAAATATAAATAGAATACATAAATATGCGATTAAAATAGATTAATAAGTTTTGTTTAAATATCTGCATGTTTGTTCTGTTTTGAGTCTTCAGGTTCTCTAAATAATGGTTTAGTATTTACTGTGCGACTCATGGATAGTGTTTGTCAATGAAAACCCTTTATCATCAAATTCAATGCTTTCATTTTTACCACTTGTTCTATTTTTACCGTCTTTGTCCTATTCGATTCGCCTTTCCATTCGAAATTAACGCTTGATGAAGTCAATTATATATTTTGGGCAAAAAAATGGCCACAATGCGCCTTTCGCAAAATTTTAAATGCTAACTTCTAGTGTGGGAAGCCCCTATTTACATTATTAATTCTTTGTTCGAGAGAATTTGCCTGTCGAGTTATTGCTTATTTACTAATGTATAAAGCGCAAATAAACTACATTGATCCGATGTTTTCCATCTTCGTCTCATTGACATAAAATTTTTGAAAATATTTCTGTACATTTAATTAAAAGTAAAGTCACTTATTTTTTGTCCACAACATCATCTCATTACTTTATTTTCCTACTCGTCACTTACTGTAGATTCTGTTTCTTCATCTCCCTCTTCCTCCTCTTCTTCTTCTTCTTCCTCCTCTTCTTCTTCTTCCGAGTTTTCAGTTTCGGTTTCTTCTCTTTCTGATTCTTCTTCATTGTTGTCCGAGTTATCTGAACTATCATCAGAATTATCACTAGTGTCCTCTTCACTACTTTCTTCTTCAACCTCAGTAGTATCTTCCTCATAAGTTTCCTCTGAACTGTCCTCATCCTCCTCACTATTATCTACACTTCTTTCGCTTTCCTCTTCTGTTTCGTCTTCGCTTTCAGAATTGTCGGATTCATCACTTTGGCTATTTTTGCTACTTTCTTCTTCAGAAGTACCGCTATCTTCACTATCCTCTTCAGTTTCTCCAGATTCTTCACTCTCATCTTCCTCTTTGCTTTGGCTCTCTTCGTCTCTACTGTCAGAATTCTCATCGTCCTTCCTTAAATGTTCTATCACACTGCTTTCATTCTTAACAAAAGCCGCCTTACTGCCACCACAACTACCCTCCGATTCCGTACTGAAAGATTGTGGTTTAACTACCATCTTCTCGATTTTTGTACTCAGTTTCCTAAAATTTAGTCGATTTTCTAGCATTTGTTTGAATAGCTTTATATCCGAACTTTGGGGTTGTGGAGCTGTTTCTCGTATTGGAGAGACATTTTGATATTCTTGAACAGTAGCCTCAGTACTTAGTGTTCTAGAGCCTTCAACTTTAGACTCATTTACTGATTGTGGTTGCGTGTCGATATTATTGCTGATATTGTTTGCAGATGACTGATTTGTAATGTAAGACAAATCATTAGCATAAGCTGATCTTTCCTGATATTGGCGAGTGGAAACTGGGATGGTGCCTTTGGGATTCACGTAGGCGTATTCACTATTATCGTCATTTAAATATTCGTTGAAAAACATATTTGCGCCCCCAGGAGCATCACGACATACACTAACATTATCGTATAATCCCGATTCCGCATCTAGTGTTGTCAATGGGAGCGTCGTGCCATTTTGAGTTTCTTTATTGCTGAAATACGTTGTTCTTTGAATTAGTGAAACAATCAGTTAACATTACAGCGCATGTTAAGACAATGGCCGAAAAATCAACTAAGAATTATCAGTGATTTAACATGGATAATAAAAAATTTTTTGAATAATTAATAAATATTTAGTTAAAATAAAATGAATTAAGTGGTTTTTTGGTTTCTTTACACCATTATTGGAATAACGATTGACTCAGATAATATTTTAGTGAACCAATATGAAATACGCGATTCCATACAAATTTTCAATTGATTCGTAAATTTTTGTTCAACTACGGTCTTGGATTTTCCTTCCACTTGTAGATCAAAAAACAACAAATAACGATTTATTTGAAATACTATCCAGTAGCAAAAATAATAAACTCCCTTACAAAACCTTCTGCCATGGCTTTTCGAAAGTCTATAGTGAGGAGCCTTGTGCACGGTTTTATTCAACTCACGCAACTACCTCCTGCGTTGCCAATCAATTTGCCTCACTTTTCAAATTGTTCACTTGCTGACATTTCAGCGTACCAAGCACAACATTATGTCCCTTATATTTTCCCAAACTTATCACAATTTCAAAGTCTTCCTAACTTATTTGCGGTTAATAGATTGGTGGGTCGTACAAATAACTTCGGAGCAATATTTTCTGCAACAAATCGTACGTTAAATAAAAAGCCAAAATGAATTATCGTGATCAAGTTATTTCAAGATTAACGGGCAAAATGAGAAATAGTACTGGCTTCTAAATATCTCAATAGATGTCTATGCACTAAGTATCCGGCAATGAGAGCCTGAACCCATTCAGAAACAAATACCAGAATTCGAGCAATTGAACTATATCCTTTAATTATAAAGCTTATAGTAGAAAGTCTAAGTTAAGGTTAGTTCAAAATTGGTACTAAATTTTGGAGTACGCAAACCTAACAAAATTGAACTAAGCTGCAGCGTGTGCACTCGAATATTCCGGAGGATGAGAGGAGGACTTTTCAGCTAATCAGCCATTAATGTTCATGCAAGTACTAATAATGTTTGCTATGAACAAAATTTAAATAAAGGCTATACTCGCTATATGTCCACTTCTTCTTTATCATTGAGTTAGGTTAAGTTATTCTGAAAGCCTTTCATACTTACAAACTACTGAGGATAATTTGAGGCGATCCTCTACGAAAATTCCTATTCCATCCCCCTTTTCAGGCCATTCTACGCTTCCCTTTTAATTAAACACCTTTTCATGATTAAAATCCACCTTTTGGACATATTGGAATTAAAATTATTCGAAATTAATCATTTGAGTCTTAGTCTCTTATGGGGTTTTGAGTATTCCTTTCAAACTATTACCTTTCAAGCATACACAATACCTGTTAAACATGAGGAAATGGAAAAGGCGTCATCACAACTTCACAACTTCCAAATCTTCTCAAGCAGATTGGCAAATGAACATGAATGAGAGAGAAACAGATGTTTAGATACTGGGAGATGGGACCGATTCGAAATAAAAGAACACGGGCAGAAACTAAAGAATTCTTTGCATGTATATTAGAGTTTTCAGTTACTGCTCCACCAATACTGTACATGAGAATGCAGTCTCCCCACTTTTATATAACCAGCTTACTGGAAAGCCTGTTATTGTTTTGTCCAAAGTACATGTTTATAAAGGAAGACTATTCAATAAAATGACTGGAATGAGATCTCTTTGAGCGAGTGTTCAGCCTTCCTTACTCTGAGTCTGTGCAATTAATTGTACATATTTGTCATATAGGTCTAACATAACTAATGTAATTGATAGAAAAAAACAAAAAATTAATAGGGATAAGTAATGAAAGAATCGCATGTTTGGAGTTCAAACATATTAAAAAGTGAGCGGTAAAGACAATATGGAAGTTTCTCTCTTTCATCTCAAGCTCTTTCTAACCGAGGTTTACCTATCAATAATTCCACTAATGATAAGTTTATAACAAGTCTGATAAAAATTGGCCCATAAAAGTAACATACCCTTTTTTCTTCGGAAGCAGTTTGCCGAAAAAACGCTGCCTCAATGACCGATGGTCACCTTCCTTCCTGTAAAAAGAAGTGTTAAAGCAAATATTTGTAACCTCCTTTTTCAAGAGATCGTGTTTGCCCTGTTTGAATTTTCGCATATTTCTCCAGATAAATGCCAGCTAAGGTACTTTCCGAAGAGGAGAGAATAATGCGAAAAACTCGGTGGTGCACATTTAATTGGTGGTTTAGACTTTTCAGCCAATCATGAGGGCAATAGAATTAAATATTTAATGCTAAATTTAAATGAAGTCGCTTAGTAATGGGCACTTAACTGGGGGCTATTTGGTTAATTTATGTCCTCACCACCTCAGCTATTATATACGCATAATATGCATGAGTAGCAAGTGCCATAAATGCAATTAAATTTAATATAGCATTTATTAGCATCGACTGAAATTATGTTTTATTCCCATCACCTGAATAATGGAAAGAAAATTAGGCTTAAAGGAAATATTTCAAAATTCTACAGAAAATCTTCGCATATTTTACTATATTTAAGCATGGAATAGACAAATTAATTTACTATTAGCTCGCAGTGGGGATAGAAATTGAGCATATTGATTTTGCGTTCTTAATTTTCCCTCACATTGTTGAAAGGGGTTTGTGAAAGAATTGGCTATCCGTTGAGCATTTGATATTTTCAACCTAAGAATTAATTTACTCTAACGATTATATTTGTGGCGTTTCGTTCTGAAGGTCATGTATGAGTATTTAAAAATATCCGTTTACTCTCATCTTGTATTTAACGAAATAGTCCCGATTTCGGAAGGATCATAAAGGAGAAAAAAAATTAGAAGACTGGCTGGGAGAATACTTTTTTTCTCTCGTAGCTTTTGTTTTCGACAGGTGCAATATATTTATCTTTTCATAGCGAGGCAAACGAATCTGAAGTCTTCCAAACATTGGAAAATATCTGCACAAGGAAATCAACAAAACAGTATCCTAAGGGATGTTGAAATAAGGATTGAACAAAAATTGTACGAAATGTCTAGCTAAATAAGAAATTTCCCCCAATTTGGCCTCATAACCTCATATTTCCCTATTCCAATGTTTAACCAACAAGAGCTTCCTTTAAATTTCTGCTTTAATTCATATTTATGATGTCAATAATTTATTCATTTCTAAGTTGAATCGTGACATTTCTGATCAGGAGATCAAGCAGAGGAAATTGTGTTTGCGAAAGATTGGATAACAATTATTTATAACTTTTCCCTGAGGTGTAGCAGGTTCCAAATTTCATTTTACAGAATGTTCTAGGTAAATTTTACAGAACAATATATTATTATTATTCACATACACCACACTTTATATGAAAGTTTAAATCCTCCCTCAGCTTCTTAAATGTCCGTGATGACAAGGCGAATGGAGGATGGGGAAAAATCATCTGAATCACGCAAGTGAAAGATTATAGTTCGTATCGGCCACTAAACAATATGATATTGCCTACTGTCCAATGCTCTCTGAACACTGCGAAAATAATTTTCAGTCAATCAGAGAATTGCAATGGAGGCAATGATGTTAGTGTGGCTAAGAGAAAACAACTAATACATGCTATGGTCTTATCGACTTATCGGTACAGATTTTTTCTAAAAAAGTCTTGGCGCATTCTTGCATTCTCTTAAGCAATTAATTGAACGTTTTAGCCACAGTCATTGCACTTACTGAAGACCTATGCTATTACAAATCCACACAAACTCGAAAAAATTTAACTACAAAGGACAGCGAAAATGGTCTGAAATAGAAACTTCTGAACAAAGTGAAATATACTACTGTAAAACGAACAATTCGGTTGATTGCCGATAAAGTGCCAAAACACCATTTACACTCCATTTTCAAAGGTAATTTTTTATGTTTCTGAAGTTGGAATCTTCAGTAGTATTGATGTTAAAGGCTGTTGTTGTGATTCGTTCGAAGCAAATTACCTTTCGTCATATAAAGATTCCTCTATGGACATATTCTTGGGTCTAGATAAATGTGATCTTCATTAAATGCTATTGGATTATTGTTAAAGTATGAGATCTTCAAAGATTGTTGCTTTAAACACTGATATTAATTATTTTTGTACGACACAGGAAACCAATACAAGACAAATAGATTTTTTTGATATTTGGCTAAGAAAATTTGGCAAACATTGATATACATTGCTAAGCATAAAAGCAATGTTCGACTGTACCTGAGTTGATTTATATAACAATTTCAGATTTAAAGATTTACCTAGGCAAATTTTGTTTCGGAGATCGATAAACCAAATACAGAAGCATCTCTGAAAATTCTCAATTATTTATTTTATTATCATCTTTTCAATAAAAGGTGAAAAGGCTGAACATAACTCAAATAAATGACTTCAATCACTGTTCCAGTTGCACAGACACTTATAGGCATAGTTTTTCATTAATTATGTAGTAAGGCAGAGACAATGGCTAAACATGGAGGTGAAATCCTACTTTCGGTTTGAAATAAAATATTCGGTCAAGGCTAAAGCATTAAGAAATATTTTTCTTGATTTATCACTAAACGGTCAACCCAAAAATAATTCAGCAATTAGTTACGGTTATCTTCCCTTTCGATATTTAATTGAGTAATAAAATCTTGTGGAAATCCAGATGAGAGTTAAAATAGGCAAAGTAACTTCGTTTTATGCTGTGAAATTAGTCACATTTTGCTTATAATACATACTATAATATTGCATTAATATATTTTATGAATGCTTCAGTCTATAACAATAAAACGTTTGTGTACAGAGTAATCGTGATTTTCTCAATATTTCGTGCTAGGTATGGGTTTAGTTTAATGTAGATTAGTGCAAAACATTGAAGTATTATTCAATTTTTGCCAAACTCTGCATAAGTATTTAAGATTGTGGAATCGCACCAAAATTTAAAAGCGAATATTAAGTTAATTAACGTATTTTAGATACAAATAAGAAAGATATTCGCAAAGGCAAGAATAATTAAGGTACTTACTTGGTTAATTAATAGCATTATGGATTATACACATACATACATATATATATATATACATAACGTTTAAAATAATTCATATTGAAATAAAAAACTAACATCTTAATTGAATTAATATTTTAAAACCATTGCTATCTATCTAATTACCGAGATTTTTAACTGAGAAGTTTTAAGGCCAGTCTTCGTTCATATTGCCATTGTTTTAGCGCATCAGTTTCATTCTAGAAATCGTGATAAAAGCATGTTGCGTGCATCAGCTTCGTCTCGTTGTTTGGGCTCCTTTTGCAAGAATATTATTCGGGGTGCGGCCAAGGATGTGAAATTCGGTGCCGAAGCTCGTGCTTCAATGCTCGTTGGCGTAGATATTCTTGCTGATGCTGTAGCAGTAACTATGGGTCCCAAGGGTCGTAATGTCATCCTGGAAAGCCAATGGCGCTCTCCCAAGATCACAAAAGACGGTGTTACTGTTGCTAAAGGCATTGAGCTTAAGGATAAATTCCAGAATATCGGAGCTAAACTTGTTCAAGACGTTGCTAATAATGCAAACGAAGAAGCCGGTGATGGTACAACTACCGCGACCGTTCTTGCACGTGCCATTGCAAAGGAGGGCTTCGAAAAAATCAGTAAGGGAGCAAACCCTATTGAATTCCGTAGAGGAGTCATGTTGGCAGTTGATACCGTTGTCAAGCACTTGAAGGAAATGTCAAAGCCTGTCACTACGCCAGAAGAAATCTCTCAAGTTGCAACAATTTCAGCTAATGGAGACACAGCCATTGGTGAACTTATCTCAGACGCTATGAAGCGTGTTGGAAATGACGGAACCATCACTGTTAAGGATGGTAAAACTCTGGTCGATGAGATTGAATATATCGAGGGTATGAAGTTTGACCGCGGTTACATCTCCCCATACTTCATAAATACTGAAAAGGGAGCTCGTTGCGAATTTCAGAATCCCTACATTCTCTTCTCAGAGAAAAAAATCAATAACATTCAAGTTCTCATTCCTGTGTTAGAAATGGTTCACCAACAAAAAAGACCTCTTGTTATAATTGCTGAGGATGTAGAAGGTGAAGCTTTAACTGCTCTTGTGCTTAATCGTCTTAAACTTGGGTTGCAAGTTTGTGCCGTGAAAGCTCCTGGTTTTGGTGACAATCGAAAAAATACCCTTCGTGATATGGCTATTGCAGCTGGTGGTGTGGTATGTTCGAGCAATTTCTTTAATTTTTATGATTTTTAGGTCTTTGGTGATGATGCTGATATGTACAAACTTGAAGATGTTCAACTCCATGACCTTGGACGTGTTGCTGAAGCTGTTATCACTAAGGATGACACTCTTTTAATGCGTGGAGAGGGCAATAAGGACGATATTCAAAAACGTATTTTGCAGATTCGTGATGAAATCAGTGTTAGTACTAGCGACTACGAAAAAGAGAAGATGCAAGAACGCCTTGCTAAGCTCTCTAACGGTGTCGCTGTTATCAAAGTCGGTGGCAGCAGTGAGGTCGAGGTTTCTGAGAAGAAGGACCGTTATACGGATGCCCTCAACTCAACTCGTGCTGCTGTTGAGGAGGGTATTGTTCCCGGTGGTGGTACCGCTCTGCTGAGATGTATTTCTATTCTAGACAAAATCGAAGTAAAGAATCAGGATCAGCAAATCGGTAAACCCTTGTCTACTCTCCATTCTTTAGTAGTGTGTTTTATTGGTCTAACCATAACTTCATATTTTCAGGCATTGATATTGTTAAGAAGGCTCTTGAGCAACCAACTTATACAATTGCTCATAACGCTGGAGTCAATGCGTCAGTCGTTGTTCAAAAGATTCTTGGCTTGTCTCAGAATGAGGGGTATGATGCAATGAACGACAAGTACGTTGACATGATTGCTGCTGGTATTATCGATCCAACCAAAGTCGTCCGCACTGCCCTTGTCGATGCTGCTGGTGTTGCGTCTCTCTTGACGACGGCTGAGACAGTTGTTTGTGACATTCCTAAGGAGGATAACCCAATGCCCGGCATGGGAGGCGGCATGGGTGGTATGGGCGGTATGGGAGGTATGATGTAAATCATATCTATCCCCTTTTCCCTTCACTTGTAACGTGAGGTCATGAATCCCTTCCCGACACATAATTAGTTGTATGATATAGTTTTATATGCCTGATAATTGTAGTCTCCACTTGTGTTAATAATACAAAAGTAGATTATTATCTGTTTCTTCTATCTAAGCGCCGGACACAGGAAGTTCGCATTAATTTATCTTAAGTTGTGTCTAGTCCGGTTATTCAGGTTTTTAAGTTAATCGGACTGTGTGGTCCTAATTTAATAGATTTTATGTAAATATCACGGGATGCGCGATAAACTTACCTCCATTTGGTACGTCCTGGGCAGCGAAAAAGTATATAAACGTCAGCTGGCTTCGAACTACCATGACCCCACTGTATGTCTTATTCGACACGGTACTTATCTTTCTTATTCTCTGCCTTTTACATCTATGAATCACTCTTCTGTAACCCCTCCCCCCTGTGAAGTCCGAAGTCAGCTAAGAGGCTACTGACAACTATCTGTGAGATGGCGACATTACTTAACTCCTTCATCTTGACCAATTCAGTCGTGCTATTTCTTGGGGTTTAAGTAAGTGAAAACCAACTTCGCTTTTAGAGACCAATATTTATTATCGGTAGCTGACTTCTTACTTCAAACTGCCATGACCCGACTGTGTCATATTCGATCCCTTTCACAGTACTCATCTTACCTTTTCTATCTTCGTGCCTGTCTCTTTTACATCTGAATCATTATTCGGTTCCCCCCCCCCTCTCGACTTTTTGTCACTTTGATGTACCTCCAATCTGTGAGGCCCATATTCGACCCTTTTGTCTACCTTTGTGTCTGTTTCTTTTACATCTTTGAAACACTCTTCAACTAAATTGCTAATGATAACCATCAAAACGCCTGCCATTTTTTGATAAATAAATAAAAATATCAAGTGTGTACAAAATGTCAACGCAAAATGATAAGGCTGTTGTATAAAAGGAATGTGGGTTGATGTTCAAGGAATAGCCTTGGTAGGGGTGTGCGATGTGTAGCTTGGTGGACTCTTTTCGGAAGTTGGTCTGGATTCAGTATCTTCGACGGGTTCACTTTCTTCAGTAAGATAGTAACCGGCTCTGTTGGTGTGGATTCCAACAAGAAGCTCGTAGATTATTGCTCCCAGGATGGCGCCGATAATTGGCATCAAACCCGGTACCCAAAAGTAGTAGTTATCGACTGTAAATGCCTCAACTCCCCAATCTGCAAAGAAGGCAAAACAGAGGTTGCGTTTCAATTTAGATAACTCTTATAAACGGCGATCGATAGTGATCTTACGTGTTGCAAGGAGAAGTAATCGGGGGCCTAGATCTCGAGCAGGATTCAGTGCAGAACTGGCATTTGCGGTGTAAGTACCAACACCCAAATAGACTACCATTCCGACAAGAATAGGAACAGCATCGCCCGGTTTTTTAACAAGTTGATTGTTACCCACTGCCAAGATACCTATCATTAGAATAGCAGTTGTGATAATCTGATCAGCTACGGCAACTCCCACTGATGAACCCTTTCCAGCAACAAAAATTCCCCCAGTTGAATTTAATAAGAACTTTCCGTTATCGAATTCATTCGTGTACTCAATTATGTCTTCATTGTATGCTGCAAGTAGAAGGCCAGCTCCGAGAAAACCACCAAGAACTTCAAGAATTAGATACAGAGGAAGGAGGGACCATCGTAGTGTACCCAACACCGAATTCGCCGCTGCTACAGCAGGATTCAAGTAAGCTGGAGAAGCTTTTCCACCACTGATGATGATTCCCATCGTTACTGCAGCACCCCAACCGACACTAACTTCCAGGAATTTAGAATTGAAGAAAAATTTCTGTGCTACAGCACCATCACCATAGAAGATTAGAACGATTGTTCCCAAAGTTTCTGCTATGAGTTGGGTTATAATGGGATGATTTGTCAGTCGAATTTTATCCGCGGAGCGATGAATAAATCGTCGGTACTTGGCATACCATTCCGGACCATGGCTGTAGATTTTCGAGTCAATCGTGTTAATTGACGCAGATGAGTCTGTCATGCTTACTAAAGTGGTAATCACGAAATTGAGCTTATCTGCTAAACGGAGCTGCTTTTATATGATGTGAGATGGGTGTATCTGCAGTAAACACACTCTTTATGGGTGGAATTTTGTATGAGTGAGCACTCCTAAGAAGAGCGCGCCACTAATTTGTTATCAAACCCGACCATCACGCAATCTCCACAGTGTATGTCAAAATAAACCTTGAATTTAGAACCCATCGAAGGCACTAGCATTCACTCTCGATATTCTTCAGGTCTGTCAAGCCTATCAATGTAAGATGGAGAAAAATCAAAGCGACTATTATTCGCCGAGATTTTGCAATTCAAATTACCACAACCCTCAAAGCATACTGCAGTTGGTGATAAATATTGGAGAGGGTATCAATCTTCTAAGCATTAAACGAAAAATGGAAAAAACTATATCAACTTTCTAGGGTGTGGGGTGAGCAATAGACTTACATCCAAGTGGTGCACCCTGGGCAGCGTATACTCATACGGCAAAAAATACTATGTAACGGCAGTTGACCTCTGACTTCAAATTACCATGACCCGACTGTTTGTCTTATTCGACAACTTTCACAGTACTCACCTTACCTTTTCTCTGCCTTTGTATCTGCTGTCTCTTTTGCATCTATGAATCACTCTTCTGTTCTCCCTCTCCCCCCCTGTGAAGCCCGACGTCAGCTAAGAGGCTAATGACATCTATCCTAAAACCTGACATTTGATAAAAATATAAACTTTCTGTGAAACGGCTACATTACTTAACCCCATCAACTTGACCAATTCAGTTGAGCAATCTCTTGGATTTTAAGTAAGTGGAAACTAAATTCGCTTTTAGAGACCAATATTTTCTTAAATGTTGACTCACCGTAACCCCCTAGACCAAATGATGACTCTTGTTTTCACTCAGAGTGGAATAATGGGGGAAGCCGATCTAGGCGCTTAGTGTGGCCATTGGATAGAACAAGTTCCTTGAAGTTAGGGAAATATGAAATAAACGGCCTCTTTCTCCCATCCTTTCATATTCACACTCGCCTTTTCCATTGAGACTACGCTAACTACCTTTCTGACTATAAG